>ML794186.1:125595-159001 GCA_009831015.1 Picea engelmannii
GCCTCAAAGAAACCCCGAGATTGCACAAAAGAGACGAAGAGTCAAGTTTAAGTTTAATAAGAATCGTTAAGAAGGTGAGAGGAAAGACTGGGAACCGAATGGAGGGAATACGTCTTTCCTTCACGGAAAAATAACAGCTAACCCGTGCAGATATATTAATTTCCTACGTAGTTTGCAATTGTTAAGTAGAATGCTCACCTAAATCCTAGTTTCTTACTTATGTGATAACGTTGCTTTAATTTCCTACGTAATTCGCAATTGTTAGGTAGATTGCTTGACTAAATCCCTAGTTTCTTCCTTAACTGATAACCTTGATTTAATTAAACCCTAGTGGTTATTTTCTTGGTACCTTCGAAAGTTGTGTCCGTTGACAAAAAACTCCTTATTGGCTTAAGATTTGCACGCATCATTGTGTTCGCTCAGAATTCTCCTGATAGCAATAAGTTAGCACGCATTCGGGTGTTCCATTCCATCCGGATCCCCTGGAAAGCCGCGTCGAGAATTCCATACCACATGGGATGGAATTCGACGAGGGCAATTTGCCCGTCAAAACGGTAAAAAAAATTACAAACCGTCAACATTCTTTCTTAAATGTGTCAAAAATATGCATCGAAAATATGTTAACTTGACGGACTGTTCCAATTTGAAATTCTATATATCCATCACCCCTTCAAAGTTTGCCAATTTTTGTTGATGAAATGATAGTGCCACAAATAATTAAGAAGGAAATATTTCTTACCATTAAATATGTTTCACAACGATTTCGACAAGTCTGCAATTGGTTTATAACAATTCACAAATAAACAAATGTTCACATGAATTCAAGATGAGTGATGAAGATGCAAATTTCTCCATCCGATCTTCAACTAATTGTAATTGAATTTTATTTCTTACATAGGAGATAAAGAATAGAAGCCATGACATGATCATGTCACTAACACACCGATCTACACTTAGTCTATCCGTTTAACTTATCAATATGGCCAATCTTATTGGCGATACAAAAATTCAAATGAATAAATGATTTGCCTACTCTGTCCTGCACATTATTTGAATGAATTAATAAACCACGACTTTCAAGTCTTGTTGTCGGACATCCGATCTGGTTGCTTCTTCGACCCACAAACATTCGCTTGACGAACCATCAACCTCAATGACTGAGTAATTTTCAGTGAAATTGAGGTCATCTGCATGCAATCGTGTTTTCTGACATGCCTCACCTTGATCATATCGCTGATTCGATCTCCTCTTCTCAGTAAAGAGCCGAATTCGATTCAACGACTCTTCCACGGTCTGATCGGTCATATTATCAAAGCCGAACCTAAACCACCCTGGTTCACTACCCTGGTTGTCTTGCTTGAGCATATATAGCTCAACCATCTTACATTGTAACAAAGTTCTAAGTTCTGTACTTCTTCATACATTTCAATATACTGTTCTATTCTCTTCTCGCTGTATTTCTGTTTGCTTCACAATTTATCATGGTATCAGAGCTTCAGCAGTAAGCCTCTTCACACAGTCTGGAGAGCCACACGATCCTCACAGAGCAGAGCTTACACGGATCTTGAGAGCACGCGACACAGATTTTTCACAAGGTTTGGAAAGTTGTCTGCAATACTCTTTAAAGATCGCCGTAAGAAGCTTGCGGAGGAAGCAGAGCGTACAATGCTCGAAAGATCCTGGACGAAGAGAACGCAGAAGAAGAAACTCTAAATAAACCTGCGCAATTTTTTTAAAGAATCGTCAAAGATTGACGAAGAAGAGTTGTAAAACGAAAGTTAGCGTAAAGAACTCGAAGAAAACGTTCCAAATTGTTATAGATTCATGCGAAAGGCAGAATCGTTTAAAGATTTCAAGAAATCGCTCAAATCTGTCAAAGATTGTAGCAGATAACGAAGAATTCGTACATTTCTTTCAAATCTTTGAAAGATTCACGAATCTTTCTTCCACAGGGGAAAAGAGCAGCTACTGAGGCCGTAAGATTCGTCCTGCGAACGAATCCAGAGCGAGAAACCAGTCTAGAAGGGATGAGGAGAGCGCGGCAAAGGCGAAAGCATTGCATCCGTCAGATCTTGCGCAAAGGCCCGACAGCCGTTAGATCAACAAGAAGGTGCACGACGGTTAGTCGTTTGGAGCGCACAGGAGAACTTCTCACTTGAGAAATCCCGTCGTCATTTTGACCGTCCATCAAGAGACACGTGGCGAGATCCTATTCCATCGCAAAATCGGGAATCGGGAGTTGGACAAGCAAAGGAAACTGCTCTCTAAAAACTCTGATACGCGATATCGCGAAATCCCGAGAAGACTTGTGAGCCCTCCATCTCAGAGGACAGATGGCAGCGGATCAACGCATATCGGCATTCGGGGTTTCAAGTTGTCAAAGAAACTTGACATCGCAACTCGCGAAATCGCGATACGCGAAATCACAATCAGATATCAGCTGTCCATCTTTCCTAGACACGTGGCGAACATCGGAACGCCCGTCGGCATATCGGCATTCGCGGTTTCAAATTGTCAAAAAAACTTGACATCGCAACTCGCGAAATCGCGATCAGATCTCAGCCGTCCATATCTCCTGGACACGTGGCGAACATCGAGGGCACCGTCAGTGTATCGACAATCAGGGTTTCACGTTGACAAAAAATTGGAGCATTGCAAGTCGCGATATCCCGAGGAGGAATCAGGACCGTCCATTACTCTCGGACGCGTGGCGTAAATCCAGGGACTCGGGAAAAGTTCCGACAAGGAAAAGGGCCATCGGCATATCGGGATTCGACAAATCGCGATTCTTGAGGACAAGAAACTCAAGCACTTCCAAACTCCGAACTCCGAAATCCCGACAGGAGGTAAACTCCGTCGTGGGGCCCAGCTCACGTCATCTCATCAATTCGTGGGATCGGGATTCTCCACGGTGAAATCCCCGACGCAGATGTGAGTCGTCCATCTGTTGAGGACGCGTGTCACAGATCGGAGCCATCGAGAAAAGTCCCGATAGGACACCGTCATCGGAAAATCGGAGATCGGGGAATCAAGGAGTCAGAAAACCTCGACATCAGGACTCGCGAA
The DNA here is from genome assembly GCA_009831015.1 of Picea engelmannii. Taxonomy (NCBI): domain Eukaryota; kingdom Viridiplantae; phylum Streptophyta; class Pinopsida; order Pinales; family Pinaceae; genus Picea; species Picea engelmannii. The sequence goes on from ML794186.1 coordinate 128,662, forward strand.
ATCCTGATTCGCGATATCCTGATAAGATCTGGACCGTTGAATTATCCAAAGGTGTCTTTCGCGTTTCGACATTTTGAAAGACAAAAGAATGGGAAAAGCCCGTAGCACCTTAACATTAAAGCGCGTGGTCACATTGCAAGGAGACCAAGGGCCACTTCAAGCCCGATAAGCTCCCATTGGCCAACGACAAATTGGCATTTCTAAGATCGGAGGTAAATACGAATTTTTCCCTCTATTTCTTCTACAAATTTTTTTTGAAATGGCATCATCTAGCAACCTAGGACCAACTCAGGGTCCGATTCTTCTGGGAAAGAATTATGAGTTCTGGTCTCTTTGAATGAGGTCGTTCTTGCAAGCACAAGAGTGCTGGGAACCAGTGGATCTTGGATATGTGGAACCAGATCCAGCCGCCCTCACTGCCATGACAAATGTGCAGAGAATTTCTCAAGCAACTCTGAGGACCAAAGAAAACAAAGCGAAATTCTGGATACAGAATTCTGTAGATGACTCGATTTTCTCGAAAATCACAGGCGTTGTTACTTCCAGACAGGCCTGGGATATTCTTAAATCTTCCTACCAAGGAAATGACAGGGTCAAAACAGTTAAACTGCAGACCTTGTGGACACAATTCGAGACTCTCAGGATGTTATAGAGTCTGAAACAGTGGATCAATTCATGACCAGAGTCATGGGAATCGTGAATCAGATCAGACTGATTGGTGAAACCATCACTGATCAACGAATTGTTGAGAAAATTCTCAGAAGTCTACCCAAGAAATTTGAAATGGTTGTAACAACAATCCTTGAATCCAAGGATCTGTCAAGATTTTCAACAGATGAGTTAATTGGTTCTCTGGTGACACATGAGACAAGACTGCATCTCACAGATGAGTCAATCTCAAATGCTTTCAAAACTCAATTCTCCTTCAGTAGAGGGAGAGGGAGAGGAAGAAGCAGAGGTCACCAAGGAAGAGGGAAAAATCAAGGTAACCCTCATACCAGTGGAGGGAACAGACAACAATATCCAAATCAGAATTTCCAAGGTCAAAGAAATCAACAACAAAATCAGTATCAGAATTTTCAGCCTCAAAGAGGCAGAGGGAGAAGGTCTAATGACAAAACTAGCATACAATGCTATTACTGCAAAAAGTATGGGCACTATGAATCTGAATGCAGGAAGAAGCAAGCAGATCAACTCTCAGGCAGAGCACATGTGTCAAATCATATGGGAGACACCTCAAGAGGTATGTTTCTCTCATGCCACCAGACTGAAGAACAACCTAAAGATCTCTGGTTGCTAGACAGTGGATGCAGCAATCACATGACAGGTAACAAAGAATTACTTTCATGCATTGATTCATCAATATCATCTGATATTACTCTTGGAAATGATCATTTAGTCAAATTTCAAGGAAAAGGAACTGTTCCTATACTTACTAAACATAATGCAAAGAAAGACATATGTAATGTCTATCATGTTCCAGACTTAAAACATAATTTGTTAAGTGTAGGACAACTCATTGAAAAAGGATATAAGGTACTTTCTGAGGGAGCATCTTGTAAAATCTATGATAGAAAACCGAGCAGAAAATTGATTTCTGAAATCCTTATGACTCCAAATAGGATGTTTCCCCTTACCCTCAGAACTGCAAATCTGAATCAACCTTATGCACAGAGTGCATCAACCATGAATGAATCAATGGTTTGGCATACAAGATTTGGACATCTACCATTTCAGAGTCTAAGTCTTCTTCAGAAAAACTCCATGGTCAAAGGTCTACCTATCTTTAAAGAGCAAATTCCCCCATGTGAGTCTTGCATACTTGGAAAACACAAGAGAACTAGTTTTCCACAGTCTTCCAATCAAGACAAACAACATCTTGAACTAGTTCACACTCACCTATGTGGACCAATGCAAACAGAGTCAATAGGTGGTAGTTTTTACTTTCTAACGTTTATTGATGACTTCAGCAGGAAAATATGGATCTATTTTCTCAGACACAAGTCTGAAACATTTACAAAATTCAAACAATTCAAAGCAGAGGCTGAAAAACAGAGTGGCAAATTTCTCAAAGTACTCAGGTTAGATGGAGGAGGAGAATACAATTCCAGAGAATTTGCAAATTTCTGCAAATCTCAAGGGATCATCATGCAAGCAACAACAAGGTATACTCCACAGCAGAATGGAGTAGCTGAAAGAAAAAATCAGACCATCATGAATATGGCAAGAACACTTCTCAAAGAGAAATGTCTGTCAAATACTTTTTGGGCTGAAGCAGTAGCATGCTCAGTTTATCTTTTGAATAGATCACCAACCACCAGTCTACAGATGAAAGTTCCCCAATAAGAATGGAGTGGGACAAAGCTCAATGTAGCTCATCTAAGGACATTTGGATGCATAGCATATGCACACATACCTTCCGAATTAAGGAAGAAGCTTGATGACAGAAGTGAAAAATGCATTTTCATTGGATACAGTGAAACATCTAAAGCTTACAGGCTTTACAATCCAATCACCAAGAAATTAATTCTCAGCAGAGATGTACAATTTCTGGAAAATCAGTTCTGGAATGAGTCTGAAAATCAGCAGGTGGACAGTCAAAATCCTTTACTGCCTTGTTCTGCAAACACAAAAATTCAGAACAGCAAGCACCTCACACTTTTCTTCCAAGAATGCAAGTCCAAGGACAACCAGATAACTCACAGGATAACTCAAATTCCAGCAGAGAATCATTCTCTGAACTACAAAATCAGAGAACTCAAAGCTTGAGAGAAATCCATCAACAGTTGGATGACTTTGAACAACATAATCTTTTTGCTTTAATGTCATGTCAACCTACATCCTTTAAGGAAGAAGCTAAGGAGCCACATTGGGTTCAAGCCATGAACCAAGAAATAGAATCCATAGAGAAGAACAAGACATGGGATCTTGTTGACTTACCAAGACATAAAAAGAGTATTGGTGTCAAGTGGGTTTACAAAACTAAACTCAATGAAAAAGGACAGATTGAAAAGCACAAGGCAAGACTTGTTGCCCAAGGATTCTCACAACAACCAGGTATTGATTATGGTGAAACTTTTTCTCCAGTAGGAAGATTCTATGCAACTAGGCAGTTTGTTGTATCTTACAGCAACTAGGCCTGACATAATGTATGCAGCTAGCCTTGTTTCCAGATTCATGGAATCACCCAAAGATTCTCACTGGAAAATGGCAAAACGAATTTTGAGATATGTAGCAGGAACACTACATTTTGGATTATGGTACACTACATCTGATTGTAATTAACTTTCTGGTTACACAGATAGTGACTTTGCAGGCAGCCTAGATGACAGGAAAATCACATCAGGATATGTTTTTCAACTGGGCACGAACCTGATTTCATGGGCATCGAAGAAGTAGCCAATTGTATCAATATCTTCTGCAGAGGCAGAGTATGTAGCTGCAACCTCAGCTTCATGTCAAGCTGTATGGCTGAGAAGATTATTGAAAGACATGTCACAAACAGAAAAGGATCCAACTCCTATTTTCTGTGACAATACATCAGCAATTGCATTATCCAAGAACCATGTGTTTCACAAGAAAAGTAAACACATTGACACTCGGTTTCATTTCATAAGCGAGTTAGTCAATAATGGGGATATTGCACTCCAATTTTGTGGTTCTCGAGATCAGCTTGCTGGTATCTTCACAAAGCCACTAGGAAAGTCAGTTTTTTATTTTCAGAGACAGCACTTAGGCATAGTCAGTGCTGATGATTGTAACTGTTGAGTCTAAGAGGGAGTGTTAAATATATTGTACCCTTAACAGTATGACCATACACTGCCAGCTGTACTGGACAATTATACTTTCTAATTTTGTCTTGCTTGAGCATATATAGCTCAACCATGTTACATTGTAACAAAGTTCTAAGTTATGTACTTCTTCATACATTTCAATATATTGTTCTATTCTCTTCTTGTTGTATTTCTCTTTGCTTCACAATTTATCAACGCCAATGCAAAGACTGGAAATTATGCAATCAAAGTGGAAACCACTGTGTTGTCACGCCAAGACCAGCGTCATTCATAGATACATTTTTATATTCAAGGTCCAAGCATATTTTTATTTTAAACTTCGTCCATATTAGAGAAAGTCGGGTTTATTCTCATATTTTCACACCCATAGCAACATCCTTCATAGATACACTTTTGTTTTCAAGGTCGGAGCGTCCTTTTCTTTTAAACTTCGTCATTTTGTTAATCCATATCTGTGTGGCACATTCAAACCCCATTTTCTTTCAAGTACCATCACATGGAATTGGAATCTGAAATCTGAATAGCCTTGACTTTTGTTTTCAAGGACCACCACATGGAATTGGAATGTGAATAGCTTTGACATTTTGATCATACAATTGTTCAAAGGTTTAGCATTAACAATTCATATGTTAGACGTTTCTATTTATGGAGCTTTGTCTTGTCCTGTATGGACAAATTGATCTAGGAAGGGGCCCAAGCTTTTATTGCATACAACTAAGACAATTCACATCGGTATATCAAGTCATGATTGATTGTGTTATCTTTGAGCACGCCTAATTATAAAAAATGCAAATGCTTGTCTTGGGGTAAATATGGAAGGTTTTAGTCCAGTCAAATCCAATGAAAGACTCGGCATATCGCACAGATATGTTCGGTAACAATTGAAGGTTTTAGTCATACTCAGGGTTTGATCGCCATTATTGACTACGTTTAACCTAGATGAACTTTTCTCATTCCACTTCTTTTTGAATAAATATAGAATTTAATTTTCCGCCATAGAAGCCAGATGTAGTGAAAAGCTTACGAGATATCATTCTTCGTGCACGTCGGGTGTAAGAAAATAAGAATTCTACAAAAGAAACGCCATTAGGGGACTTGATATCGTCGTGCGTGCGACAGTTTCTCTTTTGACTACGCGATCTAATGAACAATTATGCTTTCCTATTCCATCACGGAATGCAATTGACAACAATATTTGCACGTAGGTGGAAATTGCAAAACTTTCAAAATAATTTTTCAAATGTGCAAAAGGTTGACATTTCAAAGGAAATAATTCATGCACATTGATGGTCCTCTTGTCTACTCAACACACTCTAAAAGTCCTTGTGATTTTTTTCTTTTGGGTACCACTTTGTCATTATAGTCAGTTGTGTAGAGATCGATTGGTTTTTACAGTTGTTGTGTTCTATCATCGATTGCATTCAGTTTGGTTTGAAGTTGTTGAACAAATTGACATTTTCATCTAAGTAAACATGGCATTAGATTAAGTGTATACAGCTAAAAAAATGTTTTATAAAGAGCCACGCACCCATCAACGGTTTTGTCATCAATTGCATTCGGTTTGGTTTGAAGTTGTTGAACAAATTGACATTTTTATCTAAGTAAACCTGGCATTAGATTAAGTGTATACAGCTAAAAAATGTTTTATAAAGAGCCACGCACCCATCGACGGTTCTGGTCTGCGAAATTAAGTCCTTAAAAAATGATTGTCGATGTATCGTCGGCATCGGAGAAATCAGAACGACAAAATGCCCCACATAACAACGATAATCACTGATCATTGATCGTCGATGTATCGTCGGCATCGACGAAATCCGAATGACCAAATGCCCCACATAACAACGATAATCATCAATCATCGATCACTAATGTACCGTCGACATCAGAAAAATGGGGGAAAGGGTGCATCGATCAATGATTTTGGCCTACGAAAAGGTTTTCTAAAAATGATTGCTGCATCGGCAAAATCCAAAAGATAAATTGTTAACTAGGAAACAACAATCGCCAATGTATCTTCAACAGCGGAAAAATGGGAGAAATAGCGCACCAAAACACGTATGCTTAAGGAAAATCACCTATGCCGAAAAGTAATGTTCTCATGTTGAAAAGATCAAATCAACCACTACGTGTTCTTCTACGTGGATAGTCCATGTTTCTTGGTCATCACCCACGTCATCTTTTGATTTCCTGTGTCATTTCTGTACTTTCACGATTGCTTTTCCACATCGGCATTGTGTGGCGGTTTGGATTGACATCGAAACTTTTTCTTAGGAGGACCAACAAAACAACGTTAAAGATAATCTGTCGACGCCAATGCACTCATCAACTACTGGTAGATCGCTATAACACCAAATTTTTTATTTTAGTTCAAATCTCTATCCGCCGACAACCCTGGATGATCTACGATCCTGCTTATCCCCAATACCAACCATACTAGTTCTGTCGGAGTGTGAAAAACTGCTTGGGTAATTTGAGAAGACACCTCTAGCTATGTGAAGGACGAGGTCAATGATTTGTTAAAACAATTAAGAGCTTCACGTAATCAATAACACGATGTCATGCGTTGACCAACGTTCAAAAATTGAATTCGCCGATGAACTTTAAAATAACACGCTCCTGGTCGCCAGCCCGCGTTGCATTTAATCCTAAGCATGGTATGGATTCTGTTATAGATTGTATAGATCATATATGTACTCCTCAATTTAAGACTCGATATGACAAGGTAGGTATGTTTTAAATTTATAAGATTTATACCCAAGCATGTTCTTCCATTCGCAAATCATTGATCTCCCAAGCAGACGAAGGAGCAAGAGAGAGCATCGAAGAGGTAACAAGTCATTGTGCCACTTCAATTACCAGTAAGCCAAGGTCATTTCTTGTGAGGAAGAGGTAAGTATGGTCTTTATTGATTACATTTGAGATTTCGTAGAATAACACTTGTCGCAGTTGGCTTGTAGCTTATTATTCCATTTTTGTGCAGGAATATTCCTCCGAGAAGGACGACGACTAGACGCTCACCAAGAACACCCAAGATGAAAGAATTGGAGATCGACGAAAGGTCAACAATGGTTTCCACAAGAGAACTTGATTTTGTTTCAAAAATGGAGTCGGTCATCTGAACTTCCATAAAGAAATAGTTCACCCATCCTCCAGTTCTTAGGGACACAGAGGCGAGCGTTGGATCTAAAGTAATGGTCCTGCACTAGGGAGATATTTTTAACAAAATTAACGAGGAATATTACCCAGAGTTTACACCTCATAACGACTCGGACATCGGGATATTGGATGATGAGGTTTTCCCAAACAGTAGGCGATCATATCTACATATGGTGGCCTGTTGGACCCTAGTTTTTCCCTGCATTGAAACCCTAGGATGGATGACTGACCACACAAACACAAAAAAATGCAGAGTCAATAATGAACAAGGAGAATGTGTTGGTGTCTTTCTTCCAATAGAGGTCCAAAAATACTACAAGCTCAGAGAAAATCCCACCAAAGGAGATCGTTGATCAAGAAAACCTCAGCCCTATGTCACCACAAGAAAGATCGTCGGTGACTATTGTACTCATAGATTTAATCACCATATATGACAATGAGGAAGGTTCAAAAGCTTCACGCATAACCTTGATACCAATCACACAGGAGGAGGAACCAGGGGAAACATTTGCTCCAACTTCCGATGTGACAGTTCTAAGAATGACTTGGATACAGGTGAACAAGAAGAAGGAATGGGAGAGCCAGAAATCGGCATCTCAACGACCAAGCTCTTAGTTAATGTTGAAACATAAAATGCTAATATGACTGAGCTAATCGGAGTAGGGATGGCCATAACCGATGCCACTTTAGACAGGCCAAAAAGGGATGAAAGGGAGGTAGCCGCCATGAAGAAATATATGGACCATATGTGGCATCAAGTGGAGTATTGCCAAAATTCAACACAGGTAGTGGTACTCTTGAAGTGTGAGTTATGAGATATGTATGCACAATTCACAAGAGAGAGAGACCTCTTCACCGCTCGCATAATGGATTTCCAAGAAGATACCCTCATGGGGTTGGAGACCTTTAAAGACATGCAACGATGGTATGACAAGGCACATCAAGCCTTAGAATGAATAGACTACATCAACGAAGTGTAAAAGGGTCGAAATAAAGAAGAGCATGGCATCTAAGTATTGATGGACAACAACATCGGCCGAATAAGGAAAGCAACTGACAATTAGGTAAGCATGGTCTAGGAAACCCGATAGAAAATGTAGAAGAGATGGGAGGAAAGTGAGAAAATTTGGGAGAAAATCAATCAGGAAATGAGGAATACCCACTTGCCAGAGTTTAGCCCACTAGAGGATTTCGCCGATCTACGTGACATAGTTAAGCGACATGCAGAGAAATACTAGGTGTACGAAGTGGAGATTTCATAGGTTTCAAGCATGATCCTGGGTCAAGTGAAGAAGTTCATGGAACCTCCGATGAAATCTATTGCAATCTTACAGTGCTTGAGTGTAAAAATAATCAAGTACAAGGAACAAGAAATTGAGATGAAGGAGATCCTCTCCACTCTGATGGATCAAGACAGGTTCCCATATGTAAATACATGCAAAGATCTCTTCTACAAATGATCAGACTATGAGAGGAACAATCCACTTTAGTGAAACCACCAGATGATCAAAAGAGAAGCAAAAGAGAACAGAGAGATAAAGTCTACCATGTGGTGTTTTCTCAACTTAACACAACTTTATTAGTTATTTTTAGTTTAGTTATTTTTTATAAATATGAGAATCAACCTTGAGTCTAAGGGTTGATGGTTTTGGAGAGAGATTTTTTTTGGAATATTTTAAGAGAATTATTTATGTTCAAGTTATTTTAATTAAGAAGTTTTGTTTATAAGCAAAGACACTTATTTCATCTCAGGCATGAATGTGATTGGACCGAGGGGGATTATCTTTGTCTTCGAATTCAATAATTTCTTTTGTATTGAGTAAGAGTTGTTGTATCTATTATTTAAAGTTATCTTATAATGTTGTAACAGTTCTTTTATTCTAGTTGATGAATAGAAATCGATTGTGTTAACCTATGATTGATAATAGAGCATTGAAAATTAATTTTCTTGCACTAACTTCTTGTCACGTATATATTTTCTTTCTGTAACTATTATCTAAGATGATGTTGAATGTCCACAAATCAAAATGGTATTAATGATAGTTTGGAGTAGTTTGGATCTTCTTCGTCTGCATGCTAAGGTATAAAAGGTTATCCCAAAATCCAGCCTTCCCCAACACATAATTAACTTCCCTTTGTCATTTATTTTAATCTCTATCTTTCTTTTGTTACAAATGTTAGAAAAGAACCAAAAAGAGAACTTTATATCCTGAGGAAAGGTTTAACATAAAAGACATATCTATCAATCACGATTAAATCCCATTGATAATTCCAGCTAGATCACAAATATGGAGAACCTTACCACTCATCAAACACTTACGAGTCTAATTGGGCCTCTTATGCGGGTTTGGTTCCTGCTATTGAGTTAAAGGGATCTCAGACCCCTCAATAGGTCCTTATGATAAGAATTTAGAAAGCGATGCAGAAGAAGTTCCTAAGAAAGAAAAGAAATACCAAAAGGGAAACAAAAAGGAAAATAAAAGAAAAGCCTTCAAGGAAAGTCTCTACTTAAAAGAAGATAGTTCCTCATATGATGAGGATGATGATACTAGAAGTGACTTAGAAAGAGTGCTCTTTATGGAATTGGAAACTCAACAAAGTGATAAGGAATATTATGAAGAAGAAGGTGAAGTAGGTATTGAAGTAGAACTAATCAATGCCTTAAGTGAGCTAAAAAGAGAAAGGAAGAAAAAAATTCACTTAAGGAAGGATTGATCACACTAAAGGAAGGTTCTCAAAATCCCAACAAAAACTCTAAATAATTCTAGCAGATGATTATAAATCTAAAGTTTCAAGTAGAAGAAGCCAGAAGGGTTGAAGAAACACTCAAAAACCAGCTGGAATAAAGGGAGAAAATGAAGGAGATATTGGGAGAAAAAATAGTTTCACTAAGGAAAGAACTTCAGAAGAAGGACATGAAAAAACAAAACACCAAAATATTGGATGATATCAACAACATTCAAAGGCCATACCATGAAAATTATGGACTAGGATATGAACGAACACATACTAAGAAGGATTCAAGCTCCATGATGACAAAAAAGGAAGCAAAACAAAAGAGTTATGCATAAGTCATCAAAGGTCCCATCAAGGAGGAAGAATGAAAGTCTTCAAAGGAGAACAATCAGGAAATGGAGAGAACTCAAGAAGAATATTACATAAGAGATACACCATCTAGAGAATCCATAACACATAATCAACAACCAATAATGGAGAGAACTCAAGAAGAATACTACATAATCGTTGCACCACCTAGAAGATCCCCCACACTCGGGTACCAAACTAGTTTTCTTGGTTTATGTTATTCCTATAAAACTTTTGGGAACAAGGTGTCGAAGGAAAATCTCCCTGCGGACAGGTAGATCTCCTCAAAGAGCTAGACTCTTAACTCTAAGACAAAAAGTGCTTATCATGGTCACTGACTTCCTTTTAGGTCTACACAAACTAATGCATGAAGAGGAAGGAGGAAAGACGTACCTTTTACTGGTGTTTTTCCCTGCACGCTCCGAGTTGAACTCTAATCTTGAGCTCCTCGATAAGACCTGTAGACAAACAATAGTACAACCACTTCCTACTCTACTGATATTAGCTCGAAATAGACCTATCTATTAGAGACAAGTTCATGTGAGATTAAGCACAAACTAGAAAGAAACAGGCCAAGCGTGTCATATTGATGAGAACAATAACAAAAGAAACTTACAACCATAGATGCAAATGCAGCAACTTCGTCAAATCCTCTTTGTCTAACCCTTGCTCGAAATATCCACGATCAGAATGACAACACCTTCACTGATTACTCTTCTCCACTTCACTATGTGTTTCCTATGAGATCATAGGTTTCATGCTTCTAATTCTTCCTTTCTCCAAATATCACTTATGAGATCATAAGTTTGGTATGATTCTCCATCTCCATTCCCCCTTTCACCATGAGAAAGCTTGCTTATATAGCCTTGGAGAGGCTCAACCACTTGAGATATCATTGGGGTGAGTTGAGGATTTTCCCCCTTGAGTTAGGGATCTTCCCTAAGATCATCGTTGGACTAGAGATTCGAATCCAATTTCCTTCCAAGATTGAAAAGATCTTTCCCCCATTCTTCTCAACAAACCAACTATTGCCCAAAATAGGTAGCACTCCCTCAAAAGGGCCATGAGAGCGTTATAGCGCTCCTTGGTAGGCTTTAGGGCGGTGCCAGTACTCCCAAAAGTAGCAGCGCTCTTCCAAAAGGGCAGAGGTAGTGTTATAACGCTCCCATATAGTGTATAGGGGAGCGCCAACACTCCTGAGAGAGGTATAGGGGAGCGCTCTCCTCCAAAAACTCAGTTTTTTGCGTTCTTTCAGATGGAAAGAGGTTTATAAGACCAATTAACCATTCCTCCTCTTCCAAATCAAGTGTTTGATGTGTGTCAAGTGTCCTTCTCATGTCGTTATAGGCACGACATAGGCATCATGGCAGTATGATTTCCTTGACACTTGCGACACTTGTGAGAAAAATGCAACACTTGCGACACTTGTAATGACGACACTTGCGACACTATCGAAGTGAGTAATTTCGATGTGTAACAGATTGCCCCCCAAAGTATGAAGTTAGAAGATGAGAACTGATAACTGAAATGCTTTGTAGACTTTCAAGCAAGGGTATGGACATAAAGAACCTGACAGAAGTTGCACACAAACATCCAACAAATATTATGACATGTTTCAAATCCAAGGCAGGCATACCTATGCTTGGGTGATCAAGACTTGCAAGATATGGCCACCATAAAATACACTACGGATCCATAATTGTATTGATAAAAAGGTATAGCCACTGAAAATACACTATGGGTCTATACTCCCATGACCTGAACTGATCATAACCACGAAGAATACACATTGGATCTACAAGATGACAAGACATAACCACGACCAATACAAAGTGGATCTATGTAATAGTATATGTGTCATTGTTCAAAAGAAACTCCTTCGCAACCTGGGCAAAGTACATATAAGAGTGACCACTCAACCCAGGATCTTCTTACCTATACCAATGTAGTATGAATCTAACCATGTGAATAGATGTACTGATGTCGAACATGGAAGAAACCACTTGATTACCGGTCAATGATGTAAACCGTTAACAAGCGCGAGGGAGATCACCATTAATGTCAATGATTCCCAAGGTACCCTAGTACATTCCAATGACTGTGAATGGATGAGCTGAAGTCAAACATCCGTGGAATAATCGAATCTGAGGTCAATGATGTAAACCCACTGTTGGACGTGAGGAGGCCTTCCATTGAGGCCTGTAGGTCCCAAAGTACTAATTGGTTTCTAAATCTAGTTCCTGGATAATGTGTTGAAGTCGACAGGAATAGACTCGTCGAAGGAGGGCCTTGATGTATCCCCCATCAACGACACGAAACAGAAACAAAGATGTAATTGGTAGATCAAATGAACATGGACTGACACAGGTATTGAGACAAGATATTTGTGATGGATGACTCTTGAGGAGGCTAATTCCCTTGAACACTGAGGCACAACAGCAGAAACATGACATGGGCCAAAACTTGATGATGCAGTGGATGTTGCGACTTACGTTAGGTGACCCAGAGGAGTGAAAGAAACTCAAAGGATTGGCTCAGTGCATAGGTTCAGTGGATTATAATGCATGCAAAAGACAAAGTGCCATGTTCAAGGGCGACTCTAAGAGTTACTTTGTAATGTTCTCAAAAAACTGCTTGGCTTGCTTCTTTCAATTTTTTCCCCCATCCAGATAGATGAGTACCTCTTTTTAATTTAACAAGCTCGAGGAGGATAACACATGCTCGATAAAACTCACCTTCAGTAAGTTCCTATTCCTTTTTTTAACGAACTGGAAGAAGTAAGGGTTCGGTCCCATATGGGCTTGTCGATGTTTCTTTTAACGAGTCCAAAGACAAAAAACTCGAAGGTTTTTCATGATTTATAGAATCTGGAAAAACACTTAAAAGAGAACTCTCTCAATTCCTTTTTCATAAAGTAGTCTGATGAGACCAAAAAAGATATAAACTATCGCTCAACAGACGTTTTCTTCAAATACTTTAACAAGCGTGAAAATAAAAAAGTCGCTCGATAATCTTTTCATGTTTAGAGAGTCTGAAAAGAACTTAAAGATGACTCCAATGTTGTCCTTTTTCGTAATGTTAATATCGTGAGGCCAAAAAAGAGATAAATTATCACTCGAAAGATGCCCTTTAAAACCTTTTAGCGAGTGGGAAAGGAAGCAAGATCACTCGGCAATCTTTTCATGTTTAGAGAGTCTGAAAAGAGCTTAAAGGAGACTCCAGGGGGTTCCTTTTTCGTGTATCCATACAGGTCCAAAAAAGAGATAAAATTCTACCCGGATGCATTCTCATATATTTACGAGCACGAGAAAGAACAAAAACTAAGCTCGGTATGCCCTCAGCATGAAAGCTAGTGGCTTAACTCCAGAATGATCAACAAAAGGCTGGAGACATGCCCTCCAAGATTCAATTCATTCACCGGCTCTGAGGTCGTCACCAATTTCTCTAGTAGATGAGAAAAAGGAGAAGGTTGGATGAAAAGAAGGTTCAAGAGAGTTGATTGTTTCATTTTTTAACGAGCTTGACACAGGAAAAGAACTATGTTTAAGGCCTCTGTTTCATTTTTTAATGAGCTTGCCACAGAGAAGAGAAACTATGCTCGTGGTTTCGTTTTGATCATGGCTTCCGAGAGGACAACGCTCTGGAAGGATACCATGTCAAGGGACAAAAGTCGGTCATGGATTTCAAGAGATCTTCGCTGGATGGAAGATAATCACTTAGGAAGGAACACATGTCGAGGGTCGCGATAGGAGTAAGGAGATCAAGCTCCAATAATCCTACCAAATAAATCACCATGTCCACTACCGGATCCAAATCGTTGAAAGTTGAAATCATGGGAGATGATATAAAATTGACATCACGAGGGGAGATAGACTGCATATCTGCCTGAATTTCTTCATGAGGGGGAAGAAAAGAGGATCGGTGACGATTATTATCCCAAGGTAACTTGTCAATGCGAAGCATTTCCGGAATAGATTCATTAGAAAGAAAAATTGGGGAAATGCAGTCGATCATAGACGACAAGGAACTCAACCATGATTGCATCGAGGAAATGTTAGGTGCCAATAGATGTTGGTCATCCGATGAGGGAAAAGAAGATTGGGTAGAAACGTATGATTTTCGGCTGGACTAAGTGGCACAGTGTCACTTAGTGCATCGAATTCCATCGGACAAGGTACAATCCAAGAGTCAGATGATTCTAAAGATTGATAAGCCATGGTCAAAATCATATCGACGGTGGAAATATGATGTGTAGTCGGTGAAAGTGGTGTAGGGAAGGTACCCATGAGGCTAGAATCGTTCAGTAAGCCAACACCAATGCTTTCATACGTGATCTTGTGGTCTCCCAAGAAAGGAATATTTTTGGTAGCAGGAACACGAGCATCGGTCATGCAGAAATCCAACTGATCAACAGTGACAATTTTACCCTGATGAGGAAATTGGACACATCGAAAAACTGACGAGGCAACGACAGTCATAGCATAAAACCAACTTCTTCCAAGTAACAAGTTGTAATCGAGGGGAGCATCGACCACCTCGACATCAACAGTAACGGTTTTGCCACCCAATTGGATGGGAAGGGACTTTAAAAGCCCATGGGGATGAAAACCTCACCCGTCGAAGGCGCGTAACATCATTGGGGATTTGCTGAGTGCTGGTGATTTTAAACCTTTCCAACATGCCAAAGACATTACACAAGTTGAGGCTCCCTCATCCAGAATAGTTCGGTGGATTTGTTGATTGTGAACAACAACATCAACTTGGAAAGCAAGTTGGTTGGAGAGTCGAGACGCATAATTGTCTAGGTTAAACATGATCTGATTAGACGACTCAGGATCAACAAAGCCAAGAGTGGCCAAGAGCGTTCTACGTTGACTGGGGCAGTGTTATAGGACTTCTAACGCAGACATAGCACACGGTACTTGAGCCAAATCTTCAACAATGTTGTAGTTTTGGGCGGCACGTGAACTAGGATTAAAGGTAGCTTTACGTATAGTGCTCTTAGGAGGGCATAAGATAGAGTCGAACGTGGGTTTCTCAATCTGAAGTGGTCCAGACGGAGGATTAACCAATGGCATACTGAAAGAGGACGATGATGGATCCGGTAAAGCACTGGTACTGTTGGTGTCTTATCCTTTGTCAGGGTTACTTGGTGTGTCATATGTCTTAGAGTGAGTGGTTAAATTGATCCCATTAAACATATAAATATGTGCACTCGTTGAGGCCTCATCATGAGGATCGCTAGAACTGCCCCTAGGAGAGGGGGTTTGAGCAACCATGGATTGTTGTTGTGGAAAAGGTTGAGTAAGCACAGTGGGTTGTGACTTCCCTTGGAAAATTGTGGCCACTTCATTGCAAAGTGAAAAATCTTGAGTGTAGTGATCGTCACCACAAATGATACATGGGAATTTCAGTTTCCGTCGTGGTTTCTTTTCTGTAGCAGGTGTTTGATTTTTGGGTTGTTCATTGTTATTTTTTGATTTATTCTTTGTCTTATTCTTACCTCTGAATTGTTGTGAAGGGGAAGATTGAACTGCATTCACCTCAGAGATCTGAGTTTGGGGAGAGGTAGAGGAGGGTGTAGTCGATTTGGAAAAATATTGAGTTTTGATGGAACCGATAACACCATCCGCATGAGATGAGGATGATGGCTTAGAAGGATCGGTATTAGCTTGAGCAGCATTCGAAAGAAAATCATACAAAGTACCAAATTGGGAATAAACCAAATCTAAATACTGAGCCTGAGCGATGGCTTGTTCCTTTGTGACCGCACCACCCATAGCGACATCACGAGCGATTGGGGGTAATAGTGATTTAGTAAACCATTCCGCCAATAGCATGTCAGGAATGACTGTCTTGATCATCCTTCGTCGTCGCCTCCACTCATGAATATGGTCAGAGATATGCACGGAGTTAGTTTGACGAAGGGAGTTCAAGAGTTCAGTACTCGTCTTGTAGCGAATAGGCAGTTCAAAGTGCGTGAGGAAAGACATGGAAAGGGAATTGAAATCATGAAAAGAAGCACGTGGTAGTTCAATATACCACTTTTTTGTTGAACCGGTAAGTGTTCGTTGGAAAAGACACAAATGTATAGAATCATCCATGAGGGAGTTTGATGAACACCACAAATGGAAATTCATCACATGGTTGTTCGGATCTTCGCCAGGGTTTCCGTCAAATTTCAGAATATCAGAAGGAAGTTTAGCTGGAATGAATGGCCAAACTGGTGAATGAGAAATAGGATCATTAGTTAACCGAGACAAGTCTGGGAGATCCAGATTTGCAAGGAAAGGTATTTGTCGGTTAATGTGTGAATGATACTGGTGCAGCATAGGAACACCAGTAGGACCATAGACTAGGTTAGGTGGATAGTTGTAACCAGTAGGTCCCCCTACATACGGTTGTTGTTGGCCAGGATAAGAAGGATTCGATGGTGCATGAGAAACATTGCCATAACCCGGTGGGTTCTAATCATTATAGGCTGGGTGATTTATTTTCCTGTGAGGAGGATAAAAAATTTTCCCTTGATAATAGTAAGGAGTAGATCCTGGAGGCGGATACACATGAGGCCCATGAGGAGGATAATATTGTGGTCCCGGAGAACTCCAGGTGGTGTTTGGGATGCCGCCCAGATAAGAGTGTCCATAAGATGTTCCGGAAGGGACAGGAATAGATACTCCTCCTAGTGATTTATTATACAAGTGCCCCCCAACGTGGGGTTGAGTAAAAGTGCCTCCTGAAGATACTCCCCAGGATTGTGAACGATTTCCAGCAAATGAGGGTTTCCCCCCTGCCAGTGGTGGATTTATGAGCGGGGTGTGACTGGAAAATGGAGGTTTCCCTCCAGGAGGAGTATGAAAAGTGGGTTGTCCCCTGGGAGGGGTAAGCCCGCCATGGAAAGGTAGTCCTCCAGAAAGGAAAGGTGCGTTGGATGGTGGTTTCCCTACAGCTAGTTGTGTTTTGCCAACAGGGGTTTATGTTCTCGGGTGAGAATATGTCTCAGCAAGATCATGTGGAACATGTGGAGCTGTAGAGTAAAAGCTTGTAGAAATGGGGGTAGAGATTGAAGTGCTTTGGGGATGAGTAGAGGTCATGAGTCCATCATTAGGATGGACTTGTGCTGGTGTAGCAGTAGGGTGAATAACCTGATCGACTGGGTGATTCATGGTTTGACAGGATGGTCCTGTTTCACTAGGAGGGTCATGGGGATGAAAGGGTTGTCAAAACGATTCGAAATGTTCATAGAGATCATGTCCCGATGAAGTCCTCCATACAGAATGAGGATGTGTGGGATTGGTTTCTACTGTGGTGCTAGGATGAACAAGAGTCCTATACTCGTCACCAAGGATTGGTTCTGTGGATCCCATATATGTTTCGGTAAATATCCTCTCCGGTAATCGTGGGATATCTTCATCTATGACATTCCCAAGGGAGTCTAAACGAACCAAAAGTGGTTCGAGAGGAGTTATCGACACAGATGTAGTGGGATTTTCAACCGTGACCAAAGGGTCTTTTGAGTTATCTAACGGAGGAGCAATAACACTTCCAGTGTCAGATTGATTTTCTACCTCTCTATGGTAGTTTTCTTCTGTAGGGTTAGGAGGTAAGGGTTGATAGCCTTCCGGAGGCAGCCCTTGCATCCTACGTGATCGACGAATACCTTTATCATCTACAGGCTCAATTGTGGAGAAAAACAGAACACGTTGAAAATCTAGGGCCAACTAACAAAAAGAAACAACATACGCTAATAAAATCTAGGAATAAACCAAGTAGACAAAACATTCTCTCGATGACCGTACTAGTTGGTGATGAAATTCAATGTCGCGTGATCAAGTCGAGAAGGGGTTGGGATATGGTGGAACAGTTACAATGGTGACCTGCTTAATGGACTTTCACCTTGGTGCAAGCTTCCATGCAGTAATTGTGGATTTACCCTCCAAGGAGCCTGAGTGAGTTTGACCAATGTATGTTCCAGGTACAATGAGACTTCCCTTCACCATCACCTTGTGTAAGTACCTAAATATTATGGCAACTAAAGACACCAATTCACAGTGAGTCCCTGGGCAGGTACAGTCGACAGTCCGATCCGAAATGTATGGGTAGGATAACAAGTCCGAAATCAACCCGAGAGGCTCCCACACATAATCGTGGGTATACCTCTAAGAAACCCACAATATACGATCTGACCACTACAAACATTTGAACCATGGAGGGATAATCTCTGTAATTCGCCCGAATGCGACCTCGTGCATAACCCCTGTGTGAGAGGGGGATCCCAGAAAACCAAAACAACAATTGGATTTGACTCTCCCTAGCTCAGGATGCTAATGTTTGTTTTGAAAAATTTGGAGAGTTGTACTCACAGCTTAATCCAAAGTGCTAACCCTAGTCTATTGTTGGTGGAAGATCCTAAAAAACAACAATGTTCTAGATAATTTTTAATTAGCATTCGTTTTATAACTGTTCTTTACTCAAAGGGTGCGCGAAAGTGACACTGATGGAATGAGGACTCAATTCCCAAAAAGATGCGTGAAATATGATAAGCAATCATTTATTTTCAATGAACGCTTATTTAAGGGAAAGAGAAAGAGTCATTTTCACTTTCAAACACTAATATGAAATGTCCGCAATCAATTGGTTCTCAATCGAATCCAATGCAATGCTAAAACATTTTCAAAAATGCCTTCTAATATGAAAACCAATCACTAATATGTGTCTTTGTCGTTTGTATGCTAATGATGATTAATTCAATGCAAAAAAATTCTCCTACCAACTACCCTTTTAGATCAAGGAGATTCAGACAAGTATGATCAGATTTCGCACACATGACACACACCCTCTTGCTATGATTGAAACAAGAAGCAAACAAAAGACAGGAGATAACAAAGCAAAATCAAACAATTCACACAAAAGAGAGATGTTGAAGAACAATGTCCTGAAAGAACCAAACAAGATGATTCATATATTTTTGATGCCCTTCACCAGAGTTCCCGCTCAGTCGAAAAGGAGAGAAGAAAGTAGTGGATCGATTTCAAGCTCTCAACAGCAAAAAAACTCAAAATGAAGAAAAAGGCCTCAAAATATGAAAAAAAAAGTGATTATTCCTCATAAAGAAGGATGTCAAAGTTCAAAAGAAAGAAGCATTGAATCACAAAGAATCTCAACAAGTGAAAAAACAGGGTCTGAACTTCAAAAAATGCAATTTTGTAAGGTATTTTTGCAAAGGAGAGGTTGGCACTCTGGTGTAAGGGCCACCCGAGAGTTATAAAGCTATGTCTAAGACTTCCAAGGAGTGTTGGCACTCTTCTAACATGGGCATAGGGGTGCCAGGCTTAAAAGGCTCATAAAAATGTCCAAAAACACAAAATTTTAGTCAAATTTTGACAGTCAAGCTGAATGTGATGGGGTAAAGAGTCAATCAGCATATGAAATCAAAACAATGGGGTGAACAAGGTCTGAAAACAACAAAGGGTAAGACAAGGTCTATGAGGAAGACCAAAACTGAAATTTTTTTATTCCTCCCCAGTGGAGTCGCCAATTTTTGTTAAAGGAAAATCTCCCTGTGGACAAGTAGATCTCCTCAAAGAGCTAGACTCTTAACTCTAAGACAGAAAGTTCTTATCATGGTCACTGACTTCCTTTTAGGTGTTTCTCCCTATACGCTCCGAGTTGAACTCTAATCTTGAGCTCCTCAATAAGCCCTGTAGACAAACAATAATACAACCACTTCCTACTCTACTGATATTAGCTCAAAATAGACCTATCTATTAGAGACAAGTTCATGTGAGATTAAGCACAAACTAGAAAGAAACAGGCCAAGCGTGTCATATTGATGAGAACAATAACGAAAGAAACTTACAACCGTAGATGCGAATGCAATAGCTTCGTCAAATCCTCTTTGTCTAACTCTTGCTCGAAAGATCCACGATCAGAATGACCGCACCTTCACTAATTACTCTTCTCCACTTCACTGTGTGTTTCCTATGAGATCATAGGTTTCATGCTTCTAATTCTTCCTTTCTCCAAATATCACTTATGAGATCATAAGTTTGGTATGATTATCCATCTCCATTCCCCCTTTCACCATGAGAAAGCTTGCTTATATAGCCTTGGCGAGGCTCAACCATTTGAGATATCATTGGGGTGAGTTGAGGATTTTCCCCCTTGAGTTAGGGATCTTCCCTAAGATCACGGCTGGACTAGGGATTCGAATCTAACTGCCTTCCAAGATTGAAAAGATCTTTCTGCCATTCTTCTCAACAAACAAATTGTTGCCCAGAATAGGTAGCGCTCCCTCAAAAGGGCCATCAGAGCGTTATAGCACTCCCCAGTAGGCTTTAGGGGCGTGCCAACACTCCCAAAAGTAGCAGCGCTCCTCCAAAAGGGCAGAGGTAGTGTTATAACGCTCCCATATAGTGTATAGGGGAGCGCCAACACTCCTGAGAGAGGTATAGGGGAGCACTCTCCTCCAAAAACTCAGCTTTTTAGGTTCTTTCAGATGGCAAGAGGTTCATAAGCCCAGTTAACCATTCCTCCTCTTCCAAATCAAGTGTTTGATGTGTTTCAAGTGTCCTTCTCATGTCATTATAGGCACGACATAGGCATCATGGCAGTATGCTTTCCTTGACACTTGTGACACTTGTAATGATGACACTTGCGACACTATCGAAGTGATTAATTTTGATGTGTAACACAAGGCTACAAACTATAGAGCCTATCCTAAGAATAGAAGAAACTATGAAGGCTACTCTAGAAATATTTATCTTAGAAAGCCTCATGAAGCATATAACATAAACTATAATAGTTTTGGCTGATTAAGTAATGAAGTAGAATGCTACAAATGAAACAATTTTGGACACATGGCGAAAGATTGTAGATTGATTGTTCTTCCAAAGGAACAAAAGAAATATTTTAACAGTTAAGTAAAAGAACCATCGAAGGTATTGAGAAGGAAGTAGGATAAATTGAACATTCAAGAATGTCCAATTTCTCTTCAAGCTCAAAAAGGAAAAAAATATTGGTCTGTTGACAGTGGTTGTTCAAAGCATATGAAAGGTGACAAGGATAGGTTCGTGACTCTAAATAAAGAAAGAGATGGATCAGTTTCGATTGGCAATGATAACTCAGCCAAAATTATAGGAAAATGCATAGTCAATACTGGAAGTAAAGATGACATGGAAGAAAATGTCCTACTTGTCAAAAATATGAAGCATAATATGCTAAGTGTGAGTGAAATGTGCGACGAGGGACACACACTTCTATTTTACTCAAAGAAATGTGAGATAAGGAAAAAAGGATCAGACAAGTTGGTGGAAACAACAATAAGGACTCCAAACAACATATACATCTTAAATGAGATCAGAAAGGAAATATATTGCTTGGGAAAGTGTAAGAACCTAGTTTAACAAAGCCTAAATTTTTTTGTAAATTTAAACATTAAGATTATTCGGCATAAGCAATAAGCAATTTCATTCAGCATTTCGATGTATAAGAAACAAACAATTTCAATATTCATCATATAAGTAGTAGAAATTTAAATTTATGAACAACAATCTAATCAATTACATAAAAACCCCATAACCCAGAAAATTCATGAATATAGATACCTATGGATGATGTTAGTTTCCCAATATCTGACTCTCCTATCTACTGCTTTGCCCAAAACTCTGCCTGATGCTCTGACCAAACCCTGCCCAAAACCGACTAACCACCCAACCAACTAAGAGTAGCCTATCTGGCTCCCTAGCTCCAGGATTTCGTGAGGATTCCTGGCCTCCGAGCCCAAAACTCCCAGCAACCTAGTGCCCCCTGCAACAGTTCACCCAAACTCCAAACCAGAAAATACCCCCCCAGAAAATACAATCTTCTCCTCTCAAATGCTCTTCTTTCCCCCAAATTCCAAAAGTCCCCCTTTCTGAATTCCTCTCCGCCTCATATCCTCCCCATTCACCACCTCCTCCTTCATTTAATGCCACCCACCTTATCCCTCCATTTACTACCTTATCCCTCCATTCAATACCCTATCCCCTGTCATATGTAAAGTTTTATAATAAATAAATTAAAGTTATTAAGCCTTTAATTCTTTACCCAAATCATTAAATGTGTTAAGTAATCAATTAATTAATTAATCAGCATATAATAAATAATTATTAATTATTAATATTATTAATAGTTAATCATTACTTAACTAATACACATTAGGATAGTTAATTATTTAATTAACTATTCTTGATAACCTTAAGAAACTATTTAACTAGGGTTGTTACATACACCCACCCTTCAGGAAACTTCATCCCAAAGTTAGAATATTTTATGATACAAGGGAAAAGAAACATGGTCCACCCATTCATAACAAATAATTGACATTATTAGTAAGTAAGCCAGAAACTTATTCATACTAGTGTACATGTGCAAGAAATGCATCTGTAGCTAGTACATACAAGTCTCGTTCATGTACTAATATCAATAACTATCATTTCTATAGTAATTTCCATATGCATCCTATCCATTCAACAAGACTATTCATTTTATAAAAGAAAATAAACCAATCAAATGTTGGCGAAATCCTTTAATTTCAATTATCTATCTCAACAATGTTATTTAGACAATTGTAGTTTAATTACATAATTATGAATATTCCTATATATAAACATTTTCTTTTCAGAAGGGAAACAATAAGTTCCAACATAAGACAAATCTCCATACACTCTCAACTATTTCTACTCATCCTTCCTCTCTAACTTACTTCCATCTTCCATTCCTATCCTTCCTTTGTTGGACTATCTTGGAGCATCAACTATATTGACCTAACTCCAAATAGAACCCGTAAGCAGAACTGTCACTATCTTGACCAAGCTTCCCCAACAGGCAACTGACAGTCATCATTACATGTCTAGGGGAGTGTGAGCTAACACCGTCCTCCCATGACTTCAGGTTTCAGAGGATACATGGTGGGAAATGCCTCCACCCCTCCTAATCATAACTAGGGTCCACACCCTACAATGGAATTTACAGTGGCACCATGTTGTTGGGAGTTTTGTCATCGTCTATTCAGTTTTGGGCAGTCTCACCACCTGAAATCCTGCACTGGTGCACATATCATAGCAATGCATCCAAACCAATATAATTTCACATAAAAATATTCATACCATAATGTTTCTCGGCTAGTGGTCATGACATACACTTTCATCATCATTATCCCTTGGCTATTTCATAGCCCATAACCTGCAGATTAGTCTGTAACACAAACTCATACATTTCTATGCATTATCATCATGTAATTGCATACAACCATAATTTCAATTCGATATCCGTGTACCAACAACTTAACATCAAAGTTTTCAAGTTAGAAATAGATCTCATATTATCCCATAATTCAATTAATGTTACCCTTTCATAAAATTATCATTTACATAACAGATTGCATCATATCCAACATCATTCAAATAGCATTTAAACCTTCATAGGATTCTCATTCACACAATATGTCGGATCATATCCATCATCATCAATAACAATTAGACATTCATAGAATTTACATTCACATAGTAGATCTCATCATATCCATCATCATCAATAACAATTAAACATTCATAAAATTTACATTCTCACAATATATCGCATCATATCCATCATTATCCAAATACATTTAAACATTCATAAAATTTATACGTCTTAAAAGTTCAAGTGTATCATTTAATAGCTTCACTTGTGAATAGAAAATGAAAGTGTGTAGGCCTACGGTAATCTTGGTTGTCTAAGTCAAGAGGTGGTGTTACATACACCCAACCTTCGAGAAACATATTCTCGATGTGGTCAAAAAAGTGAGGGATAATCTCGTCGTAGTGTCTCGGCATCCTCCCAAGTAGTAGATCCTAGACTGTACTTGTCCCACTGGACCTTAACTTGGTCTACCAGACGGTTCCTGACCTGTCAAACTCTACGGTCCAATATGCGTAACAGTTCTGTCGTGAAAATTCCTACATTTGATACCTGCAATTCCTTCCAATTTAGTTTATGCGATTCATCAACAACATAATGACGTAAAACAGATACATGAAAAACGTTATGAGTTTTATGCAAGTGGGGTGGCAGTACGAGACGATAGGCAATGGGTCCAATTTTCTCTTGGATTCTGAATGGTCCTATGAATCGAGGTGACAACTTTGTCCCCTTCCCGAACCATATGGTACTCTTTTTAGGCCTGATACAAATGAAAACCTGGTCTCCCACTTTATAACTTCGGTCGGTCCTGTGTCCATCCACATAACTTTTCTGCCTATCCTGTGCTTCCTTTAGTCTTTTCCTAATCTGAATTAGTTGTTCCTCCATATCTTGAATCAATTCTAGCCCAACTGTAACTCATTATTCTAATCTATCCCAACTCAATGGCATTCTGCATGGCCTTCCATACAGAGCTTCATAGGGTGGCATTCTGATGAAGCTATGAAAGCTGTTATTGTAGGGAAACTCTACCAAAGGTAGGTACTTCTCCCAATGGGTTTGATTATCCAAGACGTACATCCTAAGCATGTCCTCCATGAATTGTTTTACCCTCTCAGTTTTCCCATCTGTTTTAGGATGATAAGCTATGCTTAAGTTCAACTGAGTCCCCAATGCTGACTACAAACTTATCCAAAACCTAGAAGTGAATTCAGAGTCCCTATCTGAAATGATCTTCTTAGGTATCCTGTGCAAATGGATAACCTCATTTACAAACACACGTGCCACATCAGTGATATCGTAAGTGTCTCTAACCAGAATAAAATAAGCACTCTTGGTTAACTTATCAACTATCAAAAGAATGGCATTGTGTCTATGAGATTTGAGTGGCAACCCAACAACAAAATCCATAGAAATGACTTCCCATTTGGACATAGGAACATCATGTGGTTATAGGAGGCCTACCGGGTGATGGTGGTCATCTTTCACTTGTTGACACTCTAGGCACTTGGCAATGAAATGGACTACATCGCGCTTCATGCCTACCTAGAAGAAAAGCTTCCTCATGTCTCAAACATCTTCTTCACACCCGGATGCGCACAATAAAGTGCTCTATGGGCTTCCTCCAATATGATGCTTCGAATATCCCCATCGTCAGGAATGTACATCCTTCCCCAATATCACAATAGTCCGTCTGCTTACAGACTATATCCTTCATACGTTGGATCTAATTGCCTCCCACTCTGGAGGTTTGAAGTAACCTTTAAATACCAACTGTCTCCTTGGAGTTACGTCAACACACGTTCCCTCAGATTGACCTTTAAGGGTACCAAGGAGAAGACACATGGCCTCCTACTCAAGGCATCTGTGACCACATTTTCCTTTCTTTTGATGTACAAAATACCAAAATCGTACTCACTCATAAACTCACTCCATTGCCTTTGCCTAGCATTCAGATCCCTTTGACTAAAGAGATGTTTTAGACTTTGATGGTCCATTTTGAGCTCAAAGTTTCGCCCCACAAGATAGTGCCTCCAAAGTTTCAGAGCTAGCATTACAACTTCCAGCTCTAAATCATGAGTAGCATAAATCTCTTCGTGTTTCTTCAACTTCCTTGATGCATAAGCTATCACTCCTCCATCCTACATTAGCACGGCCCCCAACCCTTGCTTCAAGGCATCCATGCAGACCGTGAAGTCCTTTTCCATATCTGGCACTTGTAGAATTGGCGCACTAGTTAGTAACCTCTTCATCTCAATGAATGCACTATCACATTCTTTTGTCCATTCATACCTGACCCCCTTGCACTGGAAAGTGGTGATGGGTTTCGCTATTTTTGAGAATCCTTCCAGAAATATCCGATAATAACCCGCTAACCCCATGAAGCTTCTCACCTCATGGGCATTTTTCGACACTAGCCACTCCATAATGGCCTTTACCTTTTCTGGGTCCACGGATATTCCTTCACCAGAAATGATATGACATAAATAGTGGATACCTCTCTGGAAGAAGGAACACTTCAACAACTTCCCATACAATTTGTTCTCTCTAAGGCAAGACAACACCACTCACAAGTGTTCCTCATGTTCTCTTTCGTTCTTGGAATAGACGAGGATGTCATCTAGAAAGACTTGTACAAAATGGTCTAAGTACTTCCGGAATACGCCGTTCATGAGGCTCATGAATACTGCTGGTGCATTGTTCAATACGAAAGGTACTATGACAAACTCGTAATGCCCAAACCGAGTTCGAAAGGCAGTTTTTGGGATATCACCTTCGTTAATCCTTAACTGATGATACCCTTATCACAAATTGATCTTTGAGAATACTATTGCTCCTTTCATCTGATTGAAGAGGCCATCTATTCGTGGAATTGGGTACCTATTTTTCACTGTAGAACAGTTCAAGTCCCTGTGATGCAGGAGCATCTCCCACATCAAGCGAGCCAGCGTGAAAGCGGAAGACAACTGGACAAGCGCCAGCACAAATTTTGAAAATCACTTTGGAATTGTTGCGCAAATCTTAAATGAGCCATTAAGAGAAGGCACGCTTGTATAATGTAAATGGACCTTGAGTGGATTGCTCTCGTCCTTAGTAGGTAGGAGGCATTTAAAGTAGTTAATGCAAGTAGATAGAATTTAATTCTAGATTAGACAGTTTCTAGAGCGCAAGAGGAAAACGGGATATAGACACCCTCATTGTACATTGTATCATTAGATTGAGATGGAGATGAAGCATTTTGAGCAAGAGCAAGCAGAGAGTTGTGTAAGAACACCCATGTACAGATATTTGGATTAATAGAAAGATTTTGATTCAAATTCATGGGTTTGTGTTGTTCTCTGTATATTGATGTTGATATGCTCATGAATGTTTTCTTCCTATTATACATTTGCTTTTATATGTTGTGTATATGATTTCATGTTTGAATTGAAATCTGAGAGGAAGAAAGAATGAGTTTCAATTGTTTCTCTATTTGAGCCAGAGAATTCCTGCAAGGAGTGCAGTTGAAGTGTCCGTAAGGAGTGTGTCGACAGAGGGTTCAGATAGAGATAGCTTTTGGTCTCATTCATCCCAAAGGTGTAGTTGGGGCACAAGAGCCATGCAAGGAGTGCACAGGCCAATAAAAGTCTCAAGGTTGCAAACCTAAGTGAAGCGTCGAGAGACTGTTGCTGCAGGTGTGCACAGAGTCGAGGAACTTCAACACTTAGTCATGGTTGAAGATTTTCTGCAAGAAGTGTGTGCAAGAGTTTCTTTTGAAAGACTTGAAGGTCGTGGAAAATCTCAGGAAGGATAAAACCTTTGGAATTGTTGGAAGCCAGTACAGAGAAGCTGTACTTTGAAGAGTTCAGCAGGCATCGCAATTTTTCACACAGGTGGACGGGTTTCGTGGAGGAACACTTGGTCATTCGCAGGAATCACCAAGCAAGGAATGGAAGGTTGATATTCTCCTAGGAGAATTCACGACATCCCGTGAGTCGCCATATATCACAGAGGTGCAGGGAAGATACAACGAAGGTATCAAGAGGTTCAAAGGTCAGGAGGGGCAGAGCCGTTGATCCGGGTCACAAGGACCGTCGAATTTGCACGTGATATCATGTATCGAGGTTTCGTGGGTAGAAGTCTCGTGCACATAGCATCGGGAATCGCG
Organism: Picea engelmannii; assembly: GCA_009831015.1. NCBI lineage: Eukaryota > Viridiplantae > Streptophyta > Pinopsida > Pinales > Pinaceae > Picea > Picea engelmannii. The sequence continues at coordinate 156,286 of ML794186.1, forward strand.
ATATTGCGATACGCGATATCCCGATGGCTACTAGACCAGTGTGGGACCACAAGGGTCAGAGTGGTGGACAGGTGGCACAAGTCATCGGGTTTTCGCAATGGGAGGTTTAGAAACCTTGACATTAGGATTTGCGAAGTCGCGAACCCTGAATCACCGATGGGGTGAGGCGTTGAATAGTCAACTCATGCATGTGTCAGCGTTTCAGCGTATCAGGCATCGGGAGTCGGGGATGCAAGCTGTTTGACATTGTGAGTGGCGAAATTGCGATAGAGAAAAACCCAATAGGAGAAGGTCAGAGTTGACTGGTTGTCGGGTCTCAGGGATTTGAGAGGCCTACGCTCGACCATTGGACTCGTGAAGTCATGAGTTCCGATCTCTCGAGTACAAAGAGGGGAGCGCACGAAGATTGATGTGGGTGCAGATTTCCTAATAGGGAAATAGAAGAACATTTGAGTTCTTCGGGCCGTGGTAACAGAAGATCCTATGAGCGAACGTGCTTGCGGGAACGACTGCGTCACCCTGTAATCTATACACAATCGTAAGGAACCATCCTTCTTCTTTAAGAAAATTACTGGTGCACCCCCAGGTGAGACACTAGGCATTATTAGCCCTATGTCCAGTAACTCTTTCAACTGCATTTGCAACTCACAAATTTCTGGCACTGTCATTCGATACGGAGTCTTGGAAATTGGTTTTGCACCAGGTTTTAGCTCAATAGTAAAATCAAGCTCCCTCTCAGGAGGTAACCCTGGTAACTCGTTCGGAAAAACATCCTTAAATTCTGACAATACTGGGTACTGATCTAATGAGGGTCCCTTCCTTTCATTCAGTGCTTCCACTACATATAGTTGACACCCTTGCCTCAAGCATCGGTTAACCTTCATAGTTGAGATAAAGTGTAATGACACCCTTCTCCATACACCCTGGATCTCCACTAGCCTTCCTTCATCGTCTATACAGAGCACCCTTTTTGCGAAACAATATACCAAAGCTCGATGAGCTTCTAACCAATCCACTCCAATGATTAGGTCATATGTCTCAAGAGTAGTGACGTATACCTTCAATCTAGTAGTACACACTCCCATGTCTACTATACAATTATCAATGCTAGGTACTACCGCTTGTTTTTCCAACAAAGCCATCTCGACTTGTTCAAAGTCATCGTGCTCATGGGCTGCCAACCCACTCTTTTCTAATGCAGATGGTGAAATGAAACTATCTGTAGCACCAGAATCAAATAAAATCTTTACATTGATATGGTTTAGCGTACCTGATGACTCCACCATCGTGGATTGATGTTCGGCCTGGTGATTATTAACCGCTGTGTAAATCTGGTGGCTGCTAATTCCTCTTCCCATTGGGGCCTTTCCTTCTCTATGCATAAATCCTGATTGTAACTCACGCTGGTAGTGGGGTCCTCCGCACTCCCAACAGGTGACACAGGATTGAACCTGTGCACTGTATTTGACTGTCTCTGAAATGAGTTCCTTTCCCTGGAACCCTTGCCCCTACTAGCTTCCCCCTGAGATGGTCGTGGACCTACCTGCATTGTTGGTGATGAACGAGATGCTACACTCGCTGCCATTGAAATCCCTGTGGCTACTGTCCTTGGTGCGAATCTGTTACCATATGGAGGTGTCCTTGAGCCCCCTCCCCTAGGAAATGTCCTAGGGGCCTTCCCTATGAATCCAAGATGATGCAGAAAGGTTGGTCTCATACCTCCAGTTAAGTTCATGTGTTCCTCTGCATAACACACATTTTCCACAGCTTCCGCTACTGAAGATGGTTTCCACATCCACACCATAGGCCTTTCCTTAGGGTTCAACCCATGGACAAAGCGTTCTTCCTATCGTTGGTCATTATCCATATACGAAACATATTTGACCAATTCCATAAACCTGATCTCATATTCTTCTACGGTCCTCTTTCCTTGTACTAGAGCATGAAATGCTCCTACCTATTGTTCCTCATAGTAAGCTGGAAGATATTTCCTTCGGAACCTCTCCTCGAAAAGTTCCCAAGATATGGTGTCCGGGGTAAGATGCAGTTGCCTTTCCAAGCTGCCCCACCAGTTCAATGCACTGTCTCTCAACTGAAAAATTGTTATATTCGCCTTTGAGGTGGATGCATAGTCCCTTAAGGAAAAACACCTTCTCATGCCTTCCAACCATGCATCTGCGCGTTCACTGGCGCGACCCCCGACAAACTCTGAAAGTTTGATCTTCTACAGTTCTCTAGTGATGTCATCAGGTGGAGGTCCTCCCCCTAAATCCCTCGATGCTTCTGGATTACCCTTTCCAGATGGTGGGGGTTCCACTTCGATCCTTGTTGGTTGACGCCCTTTTAAAGTCTCATTTATGGCCTCCAAAGAACGCAGTATGAGAGCTAGTTGAGGCGATGGTGGTTGTGTCACTGGCGGTGTCGGTGGTGCCTATGACGATGCTCCTCTGCCTCGATTCCCTTGAGTCCTAACCATCCTGTATGATTTAACATGCATCAACCAAAGTTGTCAGGGTGAGTTCAAGGACATTTCACATTTGCGCAAGTTAACTAGAAAACAGGGTTAGGCGTAAGTTTTTTTTACTTGTCTGTAAATAGACGTTACTCTCTTTAGGGGAGGTGGCTAGGTTAGGGTTAAAGCGTCTAAGCTTGATGTCATTGCCTAAGAAAACTATTGACTCCCTTGCCTGGTAGCTATGCTAGCTTTGTGCTATAC
>ML794186.1:159192-180888 GCA_009831015.1 Picea engelmannii
TTAACTAGTTTTAAATTTAAGCATGAATTATAAATTTTAAATAAAATTAAACATAATTTTAATTATAAATAAATTTAAAACATAGTTAATTAATTAAAACATAATAATATTGATCATGTTTTAATCACATAATAGTTTAAATATAATTTAAATATAATTTGAATAAAATTTAATAATTTTAAATTTAAACTATAAATAACTTAAACTCTAAATTAACTATATGTAATTTAAATTATATTCTAGTTATTAAAAATTAAAATTTAAATTAAAACATTAAATTTAAATTAAAACATTAAAAATTTAACCAAAATAAAAAAATGAATAATAAAAAAATAAAAATAAAAACTAAATAAGAATAATAAAAAAAACAATTTTAACGTGGGCAATGGGTCCTCGCATGAGGCCCACGTGCCCCTCCCTAAATACGCTCATTCCCAACCCTACATGCCTCTCTAAACAAACCCTAAACTATCCTCAACCCTAACGCTCCCTCATTGCCACCTATCCCACTCTGCAAGTGCAGCCAGGGTTTTCTTCTCCCTAACTCTGCAACTGTAGGCTCCTCCCTCTATGGCTCAATGCTCGGCTCTTAGCGCTAGTGCTTGGGCACTGGCTGGTGTGTTGTTGTTGTTTGATCTTGTGTTGTTTTTTCTTGACTGACCTGTTTTTTGGTTGCAGGTCGCATGGGGCTAGAGCTAAGCCTGCGAGCTAGTTTTTTTTTTCTTGTTGCTTGTGGGATTGGTGCACTGGGTTGTGCTGGTGCTGGCACGTTGGCACATTATGCCCTCATAGGTTCTTTCTCCTTGTGACTTGGTTTGGTTCTTGTGCGCTTGGCTCTTGTTCTCAACCTGTGTGTTGTAATGGTGTTTGGATGCTAACCCGTGTTGTATGTTGATGGAAAGTGCTCTCTTTGACTCTGGAATTTATGTTGGTGTTGGCGCGTTGGCAGCCCAACCTTTAATGAGTTACGCATGTGTGGTTGGGTAAATTATGGAACCTGGCGTGGTCAATGAATGTAGTTATGTTCTGGTCATAGTTCCCATTCTTTTCTTTTTGTGTTTGCCAGTCGTTTCTAAAAATGGATACTCATGGAAGCTCTGGAGGTGATGAGTTTATGCTATAACTATCTTTGAAAAAGATGGTTGTGGTTGTTTCTTGTAGTCCTCTGACGATGTTTATGCATGGCATCAGTGGACTGTTTATGTTGCACTGATTCTTACTGTTGTTTGTGCAGTTGTTGTCTCCTGGTTTTGTCCTGGAGGTTGTGCATGGGTTGGAAGGTGTAAGAAAGGATTATCCATTCCTTGGGCTGAGAGGATGGCCTGTAATTGGAAGACTCATGGATATGAGTGTCAGTCTTGCTCACCGCAAGCTCGACTGTCTGGCTCGTCTTCATGGTGCTAAGAGGCTTATGGCGTTTAGCTTGGGCTCTACGTTTGTTGTTATTACATCCGATCCTGAGGTGGCTAAAGAGTTGTTGAGCTCCCCTCATTTTTCTAACAGACCCCTCAATAAGCAGCGACTGGGGATCCTTAACCCCAGATGAAACTGGAAGCTAGCAAAGACAATCATGTGGCTTGATCAGTATGGATTTTATGCCACCAATCGTTCAATAGAAGGCTATGTTCTCTGTTGTAGGAGAAGGGTTCCTTCACACCTTCAGAAATGGCTACATGAATAGATCCATGCAAGCCCGTTGTTCTTTGCATTCCGTAATGAGCATGGTAGAAAAACATTCCAGGCCTATCCACTTTAAATTTCTAGACGAAGGTCTCTCCCGGCATGATAGGACACTGTGTAACATCAGTTGTTCCATCACTTCATGGTGTCCCATCCGACCTCCAAACTATCCAGCCAAAGGCAGGAAACAACAAATCTCTCACATCCCAGCGCTAGGTACCAAGCCCTTTCCATTCCACATGTCTCTTCCAAACAACAACGGCTGCATGGATTGCTTGAGGGGTCTATTAGGGAAGGGTAGTTGGCCCAAATTTTTTATTTTTTTTTATTTTTACATTTATATTATATATGCATATTTTTTTTTATACTTTAAATACTTACATTTTTATTTTTTTTACTGTAAATTGGTAGAGCGCGTGGCCTTTTTTTGTGTGTAAATTGGTAGAGTGCGTGAGACTATACTGTATCAATCGTATAGTGGGTGGTAAGCATGGCTGTTATTAACCGATATGGATTCAATAGTGAGGGTATAGTGGTTGTAGCAAATGGTTAGGTGCACAACATGCGAAATGAAAGCTAGTTGAAACATCGAACACAACTTTGCCTACAGAAACAGAGCAACATAAACCAGGAGGAAAAGCAGGTCCTGGCATTCTTGGAGTTAACATTGGCAAGAAATAAACAAGTGAAGATGCAGTTGCTGACTATATGGTACTGTTTTTGGAATCATGTTTGGCTTATTTAATCAGGCATGTTTAATATTTTGCACATAGTGTTTGAAATTTTGTATTTTATTGGTTGGTTTATCAAGGATGAGAGATTAAAGGGATCCATTTACTTTTAACTGTACTATTTAACATGGTAAGATATTAAATTTTATGTCCTTGATAATATTCTTATATACCAAAAACCTCCTGTAGAGATAGTAGATTTCTTTTCACTGAGTTGAGAACTTCCTGTTTAGCATGCCTCTCAGCTCAGGTGGGATTCTATTCTTCCTATTGTTTAATTGCACATTATAAAGCTCTTTTACTGTCTTGTCAACATATCTTCGGTATTTTAATCTTGTTTATCAAAGCCTATTTCCATATTGTTTACTATTATGTATGATACCTTGTAATGGTTTCCAACCTACTTGGTTCCAGGAGCTATTATTTATTTTTTTAAAACTAATTGTTTGTTTAATTGAAGCAAGTGTTAAAATTCTCTACTTTCCACTATGTAGAATATTTCCACTTAATATTTCAAGGGTTAAAATTCACTTAATATTTCCACTATGTAGAATATTATACAACTTTACTTTCAAATGGCATATTGTTTATATGTAGATCACTGTAAATAAACAAAATGTGTTTTTGGCTTGCAAGCTAGGTGGAGGTGGAGCTTGGAGCTCATATTTTCATCTACTTAAAGGGTTTCAGGGTTGGAACAGTTCCATTCCTGAACTGTCCTTCTTACATGCGGGTAGGTGGGTAGGCCCTGGTCCATTTTTTTAAACCAGGGCTCTGATACCATGTGTAAGAACCTAGTTTAACAAAGCCCAAAAAAAATTGTAAATTTAAACATTAATATTATTCAGCATAAGCAATAAGCAATTTCATTCAGCATTTCGACGTATAAGCAATAAGCAATTTCAATATTCATCATATAAGCAACAAAAATATAAATTTATGAACAATAATCTAATAAATTACATACCAACCCCATAACCCAACAAATTCATGAATATAGATACCTCTGGCTGATGCTATTTTCCCAATATCTGGTTGTCCTCTCTGCTACTTTGCCCAAAACTATGCCTGATGCTCTGACCAAACCCTTCCCAAAACCGACTAACCACCCAGCCAGCTAAGAGCAGCCTATCCGGCTCCCTAGCTCCAGGATTCCGTGAGGATTCCTGGCCCCCGAGCCCAAAACTCCCAGCAACCTGGTGCCCCCTACAACAGTTCACCCAAACTCCAAACCAGAAAATATCCCCCCAGAAAATACAGTCTTCTCCTCTCAAATGCTCTTCTTTCCCCCAAATTCCAAAAGCCCCCCTTTCTGAATGCCTCTCCCCCTCATATCCTCCCCATTCACCACCTCCTCCTTCATTTAGTGCCACCCACCTTATCCCTCCATTTACTACCTTATCCCTCCATTCAATACCCTATCCCCTGTCATACGTAAAGTTTTATAATAAATAAATTAAAGTTATTAAGCCTTTAATTCTTTACCCAAATCATTAAATGTGTTAAGTAATCAATTAATTAATTAATCAACATATAATAAAAAATTAATAATTAATTAATTAATTAATTAATATTATTAATAGTTAATCATTACTTAACTAATACACATTAGGACGGTTAATTATTTAATTAACTATTCTTGATAACCTTAAGCAACTATTTAACTAGGGTTGTTACATACACCCACCCTTCAAGAAACTTCGTCCTCAAGTTAGAATATTTTATGATACAAGGGAAAAGAAACATGATCCACCCATTCATAACAAATAACTAACATTATTAGTAAGTAAGCCAGAAACTTATTCATACTAGTGTACATGTGCAAGAAATACATGTGTAGCTAGTACACACAAGTCTCGCTCATGTACTAATATCAATAACTATCATTTCTATAGTAATTTCCATATGCATCCAATCCATTCAACAAGACTATTCATTTTATAAAAGAAAATAAACCAATCAAATGTTGGCGAAATCCTTTAATTTCAATTATCTAGCTCAACAATGTTATTTAGACAATAGTAGTTTAATTACACAATTATGAATATTCATATATATAAACATTTTCTTTTCAGAAGGGAAACAATAAGTTCCAACATAAGACAAGTCTCCATACACTCTCAACTATTTCTACTCATCCTTCCTCCCTAACTTACTTCCATCTTCCATTCCTATCCTTCCTCTGCTAGACTATCTTGGAGTGTCAACTATATTGACCTAACTCCAAATAGAACCCGTAAGCGGAAGTGTCACTATCTTGACCAAGCTTCCCCAGTAGGCAACTGAAAGTCATCATCACACGTCTAGGGGAGCGTGAGCTAACACCGTCCTCCCATGACTTCAGGTTTCAGAGGATACACAGTGGGAAATGCCTCCACCCCTCCTAATCATAACTAGGGTCCAGACCCTACAATGGAATTTATAGTGGCACCGTATTGCTGGGAGTTTTGTCATCGTCTATTCAGTTTTGGGTAGTCTCACCACCCGAAATCCTGCATTGGTCCACATATCATAGCAATGCATCCAAACCAATATAATTTCACATACAAAGATTCATACCATACTGTTTCTCAGCTAGTGGTCATGGCATCCATTTTCATCATCATTATCCCTTGGCTATTTCATAGCCCATAACCTGCAGATTAGTCTGTAACACAAACTCATACATTTCTATGCATTATCATCATGTAATTGCATACAACCATAATTTCAATTCGATATCGACGTACCAACAACTTAACATCAAAGTTTTCAAGTTAGAAGTAGATCTCATATTATCCCATAATTCAATTAACGTTACCCTTTCATAAAATTATCATTTACATAACAGATTGCATCATATCCAACATCATTCAAATAGCATTTACACCTTCATAGGATTCTCATTCACACAATATGTCGCATCATATCCATCATCATCAATAACAATTAGACATTCATAGAATTTACATTCACATAGTAGATCGCATCATATCCATCATCATCAATAACAATTAAACATTCATAAAATTTACATTCTCACAATATATCGCATCATATCCATCATTATCCAAATACATTTAAACATTCATAAAATTCATACATCTTAAAAGTTCAAGTGTATCATTTAATAGCTTCACCAGTGAATAGAAAATGAAAGTGTGTAGGCCTTCGATAATCTTGGTTGTCTAAGTGAAAAGGTGGTGTTACATACACCCAACCTTTGAGAAACATATTCTCAAGGTGGTCAAAAAAGTGAGGGATAATCTCGTCATAGTGTCTCAGCATCCTCCCAAGTAGCAGATCCTGGACTATACTTGTCCCACTGGACCTTAACTTGGTCTACCAGATGGTTCCTGAGCTGTCGAACTCTACGGTCCAATATGTGTAACGGTTCTACCGTGAGAGTTCCCACGTCCGATACCTACAATTCCTTTCAATTTAGTTTATGTGATTCATCAGCAACATAATGACGTAAAACAAATACATGAAAAACGTTATGAGTTTTATGCAAGTGGGGTGGAAATACGAGACGATAGGCAACGGGTCCAATTTTCTCTTGGATTCTGAACGGTCCTATAAATTGAGGTGACAACTTTGTCCCCTTCTCGAACCGTATTGTACTCTTGTTAGGCCTGATATGAATGAAAACTTGGTCTCCCACTTTATAACTTCGGTCGGTCCTATGTGCATCTGCATAACTTTTCTTCCTATCCTGTGCTTCCTTTAGTCTCTACCTAATCTGAATCACATGTTCCTCCATCTCTTGAATCAATTCTGGCCCACCTGTTACTCGGTCTTCTAATCTATCCCAACTCAATGGAATTATGCATGGCCTTCCATACAGAGCTTCCTAGGGTGGCATTCTGATGGGGCTATGAACGTTGTTATTGTAGGAAAACTCTACCAAAGGTAGGTACCTCTCCTAATGGGTTTGATTATCCATTATGTACATCCTAAGCATGTCTTCCATGACTTGATTTACCCTCTCAGTTTTCCCATCTATTTCAGGATGATAAGTTGTGCTTAAGTTCAACTGATTCCCCAATGCTGACTACAAACTTTTCCAAAACCTTGAAGTGAATCTGGAGTCCCTATCTGAAATGATCTTCTTAGGTATCTCGTACAAAAGGATAACATCATTTACAAACACATGTGCCACATCAGTGACATCATAAGCGTCTCTAACCAGAATAAAATGAGCACTCTTGGTTAACTTATCAACTATCACAAGAATGGCATTGTGTCTATGAGAGGTGAGTGGCAACCCCACAAAACAATCCATAGAAATGACTTCCCATTTGGACATAGGAACATCATGTGGTTGTAGGAGGCCTGCCGGGTTATGGTGGTCGGATTTCACTTGTTGAAACTCTAGGCACTTGGGGACGAAATGGACTACATCGCGCTTCATGCCTACCCAAAAGAAGAGCTTCCTCTTGTCTGCGTACATCTTCTTCACACCCGGATGCGCACAATAAAGTGCTCTATGGGCTTCCTTCAGTATGATGCTTCGAATATCCCCATCGTCAGGAATGTACATCATTCCCCGATATCGCAATAGTTTGTCTACTTCCAGACTATATCCTTCATACTTTGGATCTAATTGCCTCCCACTCTAGAGGTTTGAGGTAACCTTTAAATACCAAATGTCTCCTTGGAGTTGCATCAACACATGTTCCCTTAGATAGACCTTTAAGGGTACCAAGGAGAAGACACGTGGCCTCCTACTTAAGACATCTGCGACCACATTTTCCTTTCCTTTGATGTATGAAATACCAAAATCGTACTCACTCATAAACTCACTCCATCGCCTTTGACTTGCATTCAGATCCCTTTGACTGAAGAGATGTTTTAGACTTTGATGGTCCGTTTTGAGCTCAAAGTTTCACCCCACAAGATAGTGCCTCCAAAGTTTAAGAGCTAGCATTACAGCTGCCAACTCTAAATCATGAGTAGCATAAAGATCTTCGTGTTTCTTTGACTTCCTTGATGCATAAGCTATCACTCCTCCATCCTGCATTAGCACGGCCACCAAACATTTCTTCGAGGCATCTATGCATACTGTGAAGTCCTTTTCCATATCCGACACTCGTAGAATTGGCGCAGTAGTTATTAACCTCTTAAGCTCAATGAATTCCCTATCACATTCTTCTGTCCATTCATACCTGACCCCCTTGCACTGCAAAGTGGTGATGGGTTTCGCTATTTTTGAGAATCCTTCCACAAATCTCCTATAATAACCTGCTAACCCCATGAAGCTTCTCACTTCATCGACATTTTTCGGCACTGGCCACTCCATAATGGCCTTTACCTTTTCTAGGTCCATGGAGATCCCTTCACTAGAAATGATATGACCTAAATAGTGGATACCTCTCTGGAAGAAGGAACACTTCGACAACTTCCCATACAATTTGTTCTCTCTAAGGCAGGACAACACCACTCACAAGTGTTCCTCATGTTCTCTTTCATTCTTGGAATAGATGAGGATGTCATCTAGAAAGACTTGTACAAAATGGTCTAAGTACTTCCGGAATATGTCGTTCATGAGGCTCAAGAATACTACTGGCGCATTGGTCAATCCGAAAGGTACTACGACAAACTCATAATTCCCAAACCGAGTTCGAAAGGCAGTTTTCGGGATATCGCCTTCCTTAATCCTTAACTGATGATACCCTGATCGCAAATCGATCTTTGAGAATACCACTCCTCCTTTCATCTGATCGAAGAGGTCATCTGTTCGTGGCATTGGGAACCTATTTTTCACTGTAGAACAGTTCAAGTCCCTGTAATCTATACACAATCATAAGGAACCATCCTTCTTCTTTAAGAAAATTACTGGTGCACCCCAAGGTGAGACACTAGGCCTTATTAGCCCTAAGTCAAGTATCTCTTCCAACTTCATTTGCAACTCACAAATTTCTGGCACTGTCATTCGATACAGAGTCTTGGAAATTGGTTCTGCACCAAGTTTTAGCTCAATAGTAAAATCAAGCTCCCTCTCAAGAGGTAACCCTAGTAACTCGTTCGAAAAAATATCCTTAAATTATGACAATACCGGGTACTGATCTAATGAGGGTACCTTCCTTTCATTCACTGCTTCCACTTCATATAGTTGACACCCGTGACTCAAGCATCGCTTAACCTTCATAGTTGAGATAAAGTGTAATGATACCCTTCTATGTACACCCTGCATCTCCACTAGCCTTCCTTCATCGTCTATACAGAGCACCCTTTTTGTGAAACAATCTACCAAAGATCTATGAGCTTCTAACCAATCCATTCCAATGATTAGGTCATACGCCCCGAGAGCAATGACGTATACCTTCAATTTGGTATTACACACTCTCAGGTCTACTATACAATTATCAATGCTAGGTCCTACCACCTGTTTTTCCCCCAAAGCCATCTCGACTTGTTCAAAGTCATCATGCTCGTAGGCTGCCAACCCACTCTTTTATAATGAAGATGGTGAAATGAAACTATCTGTAACACCAGAATCAAATAAAATCTTTACATTGATATGATTTAACGTACCTGATGACTCCACCACCGTGGATTGTTGTTTGGCCTAGCAATTATTAACTGTTACGTAAATCTGGTGGCTGCTACTTTCTCTTCCCATCGGTGCCTTTCCTTCTCTATGCACAAATCCTGATTGTAACTCTGGGCATTCATGCTGGTAGTGGGGTCCTTCACACCCCCAATAGGTAACACAGGATTGAACCTGCACACTATTATGTGACTGTCTCTGAAATGAGTTCCTTCCCCTGGAACCCCTGCCCCTACTAGCTACCCCCTGAGATGGTCGTGGACCTGCCTGCATTGTTGGTGATGAACGAGATGCTTCACTTGTTGCCATTTAAATCCCTACGAATACTATCCTTGGTGCGACTTTGTTACCATATGGAGGTGTCCTTGAGCCCCTTCCCCTAGGAAATGTCCTAGGGGCCTTCCCTATGAATCTAGGATGATGCGGAAAGGTCGGTCTCGTACCTCTGGTTAAGCTCATGTGTTCCTCCACATAATGCGCATTTTCCACAGCTTTCATTACTGAAGACGGTTTCCACATCTGCACCATAGCCCTTATCTTAGGGTTCAACCCATAGACAAAGCGTTATGCCTGTCGTTGGTCATTATCCATATACGAAACATATTTGACCAATTCCATAAACCTAATCTCATATTCTTCTACGGTCTTGTTTCCCTGTACTAGAGCATGAAACGCTCCTACCTGTTGTTCCTCATAGTAAGCTGGTAGATATTTCCTTCGAAACCTCTCCTCGAAAACTTCCCAAGATACGATGTCCGAGGTAAGATGCAGTTGCCTTTCTAGGTTGCCACACCAGTTCAAGGCACTGTCTCTCAACTGAAAAATTGCTATATTCGCCTTTGAGGTGGACGCATAGTCCCTTAAGGAAAAACACCTTGTCATGCCTTCCAACCATGCTTCTGCGCGTTCACTGGCACGACCCCTGGCAAACTCCAGAAGTTTGATCTTCTGCAGTTCTCTAGTGATGTTTTCGAGTGGAGGTCCTCTCCTTGAATCCCTCGACGCTTCCATATTACCCATTCCAGATGGTAGGGGTTCCACTTCGATCCTTGTTGGTTGACGCCCTTTTAAAGTCTCATTTATGGCCTCCAAAGAGCGCAATAAGAGAGCTAGTTCAGGCGATAGTGGTGGAGGTGTTGGTGTTGTTGGAGGTGCTTGCGACGATGCTCCTCTGCCTCGATTCCCTCGAGTCCTAACCATCCTGTATGATTTAACCTGCATCAACCAAAGTTGTCATGGTGAGTTCAAGGACATTTCACATTTGCGCAACTTAACTAGAAAACAGGGTTAGGAGTAAGTTTTTTTTACTTGTCTGTAAACAGATGTTACTCTCTTTAGGGGAGGTGGCTAGGTTAGGCTTAAAGCATCTAAGCTTGATGTCGTCGCCTAAGAAAACTACTGACTCCCTTGCCTGGTAGCTACGCTATCTTTGCGCTATACTCACCAACACCTCTAGCTTACTTGGCTAGTACGCATGAAGCCCCCTCCTGCTTATCTTGTTCTAAGTCCTTAACCTTTCGCTAAAAACAATCTAATTAGTTGCTTTAACTAGTTTTAAATTTAAGCATGAATTATAAATTTTAAATATAATTAAACATAATTTTAATTATAAATAAATTTAAAACATAGTTAATTAATTAAAACATAATAATATTGATCATGTTTTAATCACATAATAGTTTAAATATAATTTAATTATAATTTGAATAAAATTTAATAATTTTAATTTTAAACTATAAATAACTTAAACTCTAAATTAACTATATGTAATTTTAATTATATTCTAGTTATTAAAAATTAAAATTTAACATCAAATTAAAATTAAAACATTAACTTTAAATTAAAACATTAAAAATTTAACCCAAATAAAAAAATAAATAAATAAAAATAATAACTAAATAAGAATAATAAATAAAAACAATTTTAACGTGGGCAGTGGGTCCTCGCATGAGGTCCACATGCCCCTCCCTGACCATGTTCATTCCCAACCCTACATGCCTCTCTAAACAAACCCTAAACTATCATCAACCCTAACGCTCCCTCACTGCTGCCTATCCCACTCTGCAAGTGCGGCCAGGGTTTTCTTCTCCCTAACTCTGCAACTGCAGGCTCCTCCCTCAGTGGCCCGATGCTCAGATCTGAGCACTGGTGCTTGGGCACTGGCTGGTGTGTTGTTTCTATTTGATCTTGTGTTGTTGTTTTTTTACTCACCTGTGTTTTGCTTGCAGGTCGCATGGGGCTAGAGTTAAGCCTGCGAGCTAGTTTTTTTTTTCTTGTTGCTTGCGAGCTTGGTGCATTGGGTTGTGCTGGTGTTGGCGCGTTGGCACATTATTCCCTCATGGGTTATTCCTCCTTGTGACTTGGTTTGGTGCTTGTGCGCTCGACTCGTGTTCTCGACCTGTGTGTTGTAATGGTGTTTGGATGCTAACCCGTGTTGTATGTTGATGGTAGGTTCTCTCTTTGACTCTGGACTTTATGCAATAAGCAATAAGCAATTTCAATATTCAGCATATAAGCAGCATAAATTTAAATTTATGAACAACAATCTAATAAATTACATAACAACCCCATAACCCAACAAATTCATGAATATAGATACCTCTGGCTGATGCTATTTTCCCAATATCTGACTGTCCTCTCTGTTGCTTTTCCCAAAACTCTACCTGATGCTCTAACCAAACACTGCCCAAAACCAACTAACCACCTAGCCAACTAGGAGCAGCCTCTCCGACTCCCTAGCTCCAGGATTCCGTGAGGATTCCTGGCCCCCGAGCCCAAAACTCCCAGCAACTTGGTGCCCCCTGCAACAGTTCACCCAAACTCCAAACCAGAAAATATCCCCCCAGAAAATACAGTCTTCTCCTCTCAAATGCTCTTCTTTCCCCCAAATTCCAAAAGTCCCCCTTTATGAATGCCTCTCCCCCTCATATCCTCCCCATTCACTGCCTCCTCCTTCATTTAATGCCACCCACCTTATCCCTCCATTAAATACCCTATCCCCTGTCATACGTAAAGTTTTATAATAAATAAATTAAAGTTATTAAGCCTTTAATTCTTTACTCAAATCATTAAATGTGTTAAGTAATCAATTAATTAATTAATCAACATATAATAAACAATTAATAATTAATTAATTAATTAATTAATATTATTAATAGTTAATCATTACTTAACTAATACACATTAGGACAGTTAATTATTTAATTAACTATTCTTGATAACCTTAAGCAACTATTTAACTAGGGTTATTACAGAAAGGAAAATGAAAGTTGGATTTGGCAAAAAAGAATGGGTCATATGAAATTTGAAAATCTTGTTAAAATCAACAAAAAGGAAGTAGTAAGAGAAATGCCTGAAATTTCAAAGCCAACCAATACTTTGTGCAAGAACTATCTACATGGAAAACAAATACAAATTAATTTCAGAACAAAGGAATACTCTACAACAAAACCATTGGAAATTGTACACACCGATATATGCAGACCCATGAGAACAAAAGGGTTGAATGGTAAGTAGTACTCCATGCTACTTATTGATGGTTATACAAGAACGACCGGAGTCAGTTTTCTCAAGAAAACGTTAGAGGCATATAAATGTTTCAGGATATTCAAAGAGATGGTTGAAAACAAGACTGGTTTGAAAATCAAGTGCTCATTATTAGATAATGGAGGTTAGTTCAAATCAAAATAATTCATGGACTTTTGTGAAGAACATGGAATAAAAAGGCAATTCGCAATAGCTAGGACACCTAAATAAAATGGAGTTGTTCAAAGGAAGAACACAACTATACAAGAAATGGAAAGAACCATGTTGTAAGATTCCAAGTTAGGTGATATATGTTGGGTACAAGTAGTACATACAACCATTCATATCCTGAACAGAGGAATTCTTAGAAGTAACAATGACAAGACTCCATATGAACTATGGAAGGGAAGAGCAAAAAACATCAATCACTTTAGAGTGTTTGGAAGCAAATGTTACAAAACAAATAGAAGATAACAAGATTGGAAAATTTGAGTCTTGAGTTAATAAAGGAATATTGGTTGGTTATTGAAGAAAAGAACAACATACAAATGCTACAACCTAAGACTCAACAAAATAGTGGAAAGAATCAATGTAAAGATTGATGAAACAAATGTGCTAAATACCGGAGAAGAAAGAAGAAATTCAAATAAGAAGGAAGCAGAAGAAGAACAAGGAAGAATAAGTAGAGGAAGAAGTAGAAGTAGAACAACTAGAAGAGAAGAAACAAGAAGAAGAACAAGAAGAAACATAAGAAAATCAACAATATCTCCTGACACCCACTAAATCACTTAATCATCGAGTTCAGAAGAATCATCCACTAGAATAAATTATTGGAGATAAGAATGCAGGAATAGAAACTAGAGGAAGAAGACGGGAACATAAACCAAAACAAAGACATCTAGAACTATTATCCATAGTTGAACCAATAAACTTTGAGGAAGCTAGCAATGATGAACATGAAATCAAGGCCATGGAAGAAGAACTAAACCAAATAGAGAATAATTAGACATGGGAACTTGTTCCAGGACCTAAAGACAAAAACGTGATTGGTACAAAATGGGTGTTCATAAAAACCTAAACAAAGATGGAAAAGTAACTAGAAATAAGGCAAGGCTAGTATGCAAAGTATATACTCAAGTTGAAAGAGTATGTTTTGAAGAAAATTTTCTCTGCAGATTTTAACCTTGTACAATTATTTACTGCAAACAGATTTTCAGTAAAAGAATAGAAAAGACACAATGTAAAATACACACATTAAACATAAATGTTTCCCCTAGAAACCCAAATCGAGAGAACCAACATATTCTATATTCATTCACATCATACATTGTTTACAATACAATATACATATAGAATCCAACGACATCCAAAACCCTAACCCAATGACCTGGATTAGTCAACAACCCTAAATCCTTAACTGAAAATAGAAAACCATCGGAAAAAAAACATGTGCCGGTAAACTTCCCAACAATGGACACGAAAATTAAAGAGACACAAAAAATGAGAAAAAAAAGGTGATACGTTTCCCGAGAAAAAAAATTCACATACCCAACATTCTCCCACTTGTTGTTTTCTTTGCATACAACGGGTTAGAGGGTTACATAGTCAACAATGCCCATGGATCCTCTACACCAAGAGAACTTCTCAATGCTCACATATTTTGTTAATGAATATGCAACATTATTCAAATTCCTTCATCAACAACACTTTATTTTCTTCAACCATGTCTCTCACAAAGTGATATTGAACATCAATATGCTTTGTCTTTGAATAATAAGTCAGATTCTTCACCAGAAAAATTGCACTCTCACTGTCACAATCTATCCTTATAGCTAGTTGTACCAACCAAATACTTGAAAACAATCTTTGTAACCATATTTTTTCCTTTCTTGCATGAGTGGCTTCCATGTATTCAACTTTTGTAGTTGAAAGTGCCACTACAAATTGTCTTTTTCTTATCCAACTAATTGCTCCTCCAAACAGGATAAACACGTACCCTCTTGTAGATCTCCTATGATCCAGATCTTCAGCCCAGTTTGCATCCACAAAACCATGTATGTCTAACACTTTTTCCAATATTGGTCTTCCTTAGTAGAACAATCCATAGCTAGCAGTGCGACACAAATACCTGAAAACCCTCTTTACTATTGTCCAATGCTCCTTCCCTAGTTTTTCCATACTCCTTCTCAAAACTCCCACTACATGTGCAATGTTTGGTCTAGTACAGACCATTACATACATCAAACTGCCAACTACACTCTCATAAGTAACACCAAACATGTCATCATCCTCTTCTTGTGTCTTGGGACACTGATCCACAGATAAATTTACACCTACAGGAATAGGGACACCAATCGGTTAACATTCCTACATATTAAACCTCTGCAATATTGTCTCCACATATTTTATGTGATTTAACCAAAGTTTCCTATTTTTCTGATCTCTTTTAATTTCCATGCCCAAAATGAAATTTGCAGCACCGAGATCCTTCATGTCAAATTTAGAGGACAATTGAGTTTTCACATCTTAGATAATCTCCTTGTTGTTTCCTATCAGCAACATGTCATCCACATACAAGAACAAATAAATCAAATGATCACCAATTAATTTAAAATACACACAATGATCCTCTTTGTTTCTTGTGAAGCCAAGTCCCATCATATAAGTATCAAATTTTTTATACCACAACCTTGGTGATTGTTTTAAACCATACATGGACTTTTTCATCTTGTATACCAACTCCTTTCCCTTCACAAAAAATCCTTATGGCTACTTCATATAGATTTCTTCTTCCATATCCCCATGTAGGAATGTTATCTTCTCATTCATCTGATCTACTTCAAAATCAAATACAACAACAACATATAGCATAAATCGGATAGAAGTTAACTGGGGAACAAAAGAAAAAAATCTCACCAAAATCAATTCCCTCAACCTAGGAATAACCCTTTGCTACTAACCGAGCTTTGTATTTCTCCACTTTTCCTTTTGCATTCAACTTTTTTTAAATACCCATTTTCTTCCAATGGGATTTCTTCGAGTCGACAACTCCACTAGACCCCAAGCCTCATTCTTATCCAAGGTTTTCATTTTTTTCATCCATGGCCTTTTTCCATAGTTTTCCATCCTTTGAATCCACTGCCTCCTTGGCAGTTCCAGGATCATCATCAGTAATAGATCAAACAAAATTTGAACAAAAGTTAGGTGGAGTATACCTTTTTTATTGCCTTCTTTCCCAAAACAATCTCCTCAATACTAGAGTATGATTATCTCCTCAATAATGGAGTATGGTGGCTAGCTTGGAGAGTTGGGTAGTCTATCAGTTGTATATACAATCTATATCAGTGTTATTAGATCACAAAGTTTTGATTCAATCAAATGAAGGAAAAATAATCATCATTGAGAATAACTAGGGAGGAAAAGACAATAACAATGTTGATGGAAATAATACTAATACAAAATTCTTATATAACCTTGGACATGTTTAATATGAAGTGTTAAACACAATTAAAAGTGACATCAAATGGTTTGGAAATAACTATTGAGTAACACAGAGCAAGTATATAAGACAAATTTAGGAAGAAATGTTGAGTAAAGTGAAGAAAATGTTCCTGATCAAACATCTTGATTATTCACTTCACAACATTGAACCATGACACCTATTGAATGACCTAGTTTTCATGTTGAATACCATTGACATAATAAATTAAATGATAAAGATGAACCTATAGAAGGAAAAAAAAAGAAAAAAATTCTAACTTGACATACAACCTCTAATTGAAGATACCATAATAAAAATTTGATGATGAAATTAACATCTACACATGACATGGTAAGGTGGACTTGGATTTTAAATAAAAACATGTACAAAATAAAGATGCAAATAACTTATAAGTTTCACTTCAATGTTTTAGAAATGAAATAAGTACATGGAGAACCAAATGGATTAAACCTACTTTAATGAAATTTCTAAAACCCTAACTAAACGTGTCAACAACAACTTAGATGAGACATACAATATTCAACGAATGTTTGATAAATACATAGAGAATTTCCAAGTTCTCAAATCAAAAGGAAAAATGAAAGAAAACATAATAAGAGACATCTACATCATTTCAAAATTGAGGTTAAGTATTCAATAAATAACATGTAGCAAAGACGTTCAAACACTTGTCTTAATAAAGGCAATTACATCACTACTTTAACTGCAATATAATAAATTAATAGAGAGTCCTTTCATTAGAATAAACTAATCATATCATTTAGAACAAGTCATGCATCTTATTAATATTCAACAAAAAAATGAAAAAATGTTAAAATGTTGAAACCTACTAAGATTAATAAATGAATAGAACGTGTGGCCCCAACCTCCCATCCCCTCATCTATGTTGGCATTGCTCTTAATTATGGTCTATTTGAAAGGAACATGTAATTCTTGTAAGTTATTTATAGTTATAGTTATACACATCTCTAACTTATAACTCAAATTCAACTTTCTTGGGAGAAAAACATAAAATCCTCTTAACACATGTGTGTTATGTGCCCCAATGGAACACACTACTACAACTACTACATCAAATACAACATAGTGTATATCCTACCACCTAGACACAAGAGTATCATCTCGTATGAGTCAAGTACATGCCAAATAATTAAAGAAATTACAAGTACTTTTCAATTATGTTTGCTAAATACTTATCAATTGTAATTATATGCATAATAAATCATAAATATATATGTATAAACATTGTACCAACCTCATCTAAGAAGCTAATATCCATGGGAACCTCTATCATCCCATAACAATTGTGCCCACAATGATAGCACCAATGGAATAATTGAACTAGAACCATAATGTCCAACCTGACTAGATGTCATAACCTATCTACAATCAATGAAGTGACCTAAAGGCCCTACCCCTACCAGTATAACACCATTTTTAAATGAATATTGACATGATGCTATGACAAATACACTAGGATAAAGTACATTATCTATCAAGGTGGATATTGTAATACTATTCACATGAATTTTATCTCCAAGATGAGGTGGTTGGGGAGGGGGGAAGGGGTTAGGTGTACACCTAGAAAGGAGTTTCCCTTTCAATGGGTTATGCATTTCCATTTCTCAATCATAACTAGAGCCAAGACCAATCCCTTAGAATTCACCAATGTCAAAATAATTGGCATGGTAACCCATAATAAACTTGGCCTATAATTTACATAGAAAATTCAATGTAATTCCCTTGTTATTATAGGGAGGTTTATCAAATACCATAAACCACATACCCATGTAGTTGTCTTTGAATGGTTAGAATGTGCACTAATTCATGCAAATATTATTTTCTCTTCGATCAAGGGGTTGTTTCGTTTTATGGTCAATAAATAGTTGGAAATCATCTCTTTGGTAATATGTATATCTTTCACCTTTTCCTTACTTTTGTCAGTCAAGTATTATCTCTCATCCTAGATCTGTATTTAGATATATTGAATAATTTGCCACATGGGCATGGTCAATGGAAGAAAGAATGGTGTTGATAAAAGTAGCCAAGGAAAGATGAGATGGCTCTATAATTTTCATAGTCTCATCAATTAGGTTTCTAATTTCATTTCAACATCGATTAATTTTTGGGTGAAAACATGAAAATGGGCAACACTTTTTGGAATCACACATGATGGGGTAGAGCAAAAAGTCAACAAAAACTCTAAGCTTGAATTTTTATAAACTCTAGGCTGAGAGTTTAATAAAATCTTGGCCAATATTTTTATAAACTCATATCCAAGAGTTCATCGAGTTTCTACCCAATGATATTATTCCATTTGCAAATAATCTCTAGGGTAAGAAAGGGAAATAAATTGTTAAATTAAATATTTTCTTAACCATGAGTTTTTAGTCAATTAGAACAACAAATCCTATTGTAGTTTTTAGAAGCCTATTGTAGTTTTTAGAAATCAACAACTTCAATAATAAGGGTGGAGCCCTACATTTTCTTAAATATCATGTGTGAGACCTACTACCATGTATTCATCTCTAAATCTAATTTGTAATAATATAAGAATTGTCAATTTTCATTTAAAATATTTGTTATTTTTTAATAATTTTGTTCTAAAATTTATTGCTTAAGAATTTAATTGTTCTCAAAATCACTTGAATTGAAATTTCAATATCCTCAAAATCACAATACCAAAAAAATAACATTGCACTTCCTCACATTGTCCTCTTCAAAAGGGTGTTTTTAGTAAAAGGTATAGTACATGAACGAGTACAATTTGTGTAAATTGTAAGTATATATTTTCCACCAAATTGAACAACCATCTCTAAAATACCAGATTCCCATGTAGGTTGCTCATTATAGTTACCTAAAACTTAAAGTATATGCACTTACATTAGTATTATCCCACTATATGTCCATAAATATTTTCTTGTAAAATGAGTACATAAGTAATTTCATTCATTACGAATCTTTTTTTTTAATTCAAAGTGAAATTCTCATAGAAAATATGAATTTAAAGGTATTGAATTTGAAGAAATAGAAAATTTTATAGTTTTCTTCATTTAAAAAAAAAAAAACTTTTTTCTTCATTAAAAAAAAAGCAAACATGTTAACCGTTTTCATGGTTTCACCCTTCTCAATATGGATCTTGTGGGGATGGTTGGGGGTTAAAGTTTGATTTTAGATAATGTTTTTCTCCGTCCTAATAGAATAAACACTACATTTAAATAATAAAAAAATAATTTTACAAACTATCTAAATTTGTATTATTTAACAAATATAAAAATAAGATTTGAAATAAAACCTACCTCTAATGCGACCTCCTCTATTAGAAATGATGAATGTCAACAATGCTAACCCTATCTCATGTGTGTCCTTGTTACGTTGATAGGTGTCCCCCCTATTGGAATTGATAGTTTAATCATGCTTTTAATTACAAATTCCAATCTGATGGCCATTAATTAAAGATGCTAGCATATTCTTAGTCTTACACTCAAATGGATGAATGAGATTTAATGTTGATAAATTCTTTGCATTTCTGAATGCATCTGTTAACATGTTTACTTTTTCACATTTACATAATCATATTAAAAATTTACTGGATGACTATTTGATTGCCACGTTTGAGTAATTAGCAAACACTATTACGCCTCACTACCTCACACTCCTCATTGCCACTGATAGAAGATCTCAAACTTTGCCATGTTTTCCATGTTCGGGATGGTTGCTAGCGTTTCAATTCACTGGAAAAAAAGTTGCCACATTTTCCATGGTCGGGTCAGATGCTAGCGTTTCAATTCACTCGAGCCATGCCAAAGCCATGCCAAGTTTTCCAGCGGGAGATTGGATTTTCAATTCACTGGAGCCATGCCAAATTTTCCACCCAAAGCCTAGCTTTTCAATTCACTGGACCAATTTGCAACCAACTCAGGAATCGGAGCCATGCCAAGTTTTCCACCTGGAGCCTGGCTTTTCAATTCACTGGAACCATTTGCAACCAGTTCAAGAATCCCATCTAGACAACCAGATCCCTTTTGATCGGGAGTTCTTGGAGGGCATTATATAAGATTTGCTCACAAAAATAGCCACAGGCGCCATAACACAAGGTTATATAATCTGTGAATAAAATTAGAATACTAAGATGCATGTCGTTAGTCTGGGGTATTATGATATCACAATCTTCTGTGTCAATTTATATTTCCGATGCATTCAATTTATCCTTCGCATGGATTAAACCTTTCACTCTAAAACAGAATTTCATCTTACATGACACGCAGTTTTTAAATTCCAATCCTTCACATGGATTAAACTTTTCAATCTAAAACAGAATTTGATCCTGCTGGACACACAGTTTTTAAATTCCAACGTGAAGGTGACAGTTTTTAAATTCCAACGTGAAGGTGTAGGTAGTAAAGCTTGAGTTTAAGGTACAATTTCAAACAAAGGACTAAATTAAAGTACAACCAATCTCTGCCAAATCCATTCTTCACAATCTTAAATTATCATATTACATGTTTTATGAGAAACGTGAGGACTCCCATTGGATGTCAGGACTATAGCTGAAAATTGTTTAACTCAACTCAGGATTTATGGTGATGTCTATTTGTAAGAGGTTAAGTTTTATATAATTAATCCTTTATGTTTGAACTGATTTATGTACTCTGAAAATTTCAAATAATCAAGAATCTTTTCCATGGGCATGTAAAAGAAAATTTCAAATATTCAAGAATCTTTCTCTGTGTCTGCATGTATCAGATTACTAGTGCGCTCTTTCTTAAAATTAAAATGTAAATCATTTGGTTGAACAACAAAATAATAGCTATCCAACTATCCGTAACAAAATTTGGATGAGGGATTATTTTAATATTTTAGGGTTTAAGTTATTTTAATATTTTAAGGTTCTTGAATGGAGCATTCTTAAACCATCTCTAGCCCTTGAGAGATAACCCTGTAGCCTCTGCTATGAAGGTTTCATTCACCAATAGCTCTACATCTCCTACCTTGGCCCTTTTTCCATTAAACGATTGGGCAAAATCCCGAACAACTGTAATGTTATGGCCTTTAAAGGCCTGAATACAATTTGCCCAGCCAACTCTCTGAAATAATTTGGAAATGTCATAGTATGTCATAGTATACTAGTGCCATATAGTCAATGTTATCTGTAGCAAAGGGTAAATATGAGGATTTAACACAAATAGAGCCATTGTATTGTGGATAGGTCATAACTACCTGTAATGGGATGAAACTGGCACGCACTAACATGATGACCGAGGTTCTTCATTCAGGGGGGTGGATGTGAGGGTAAACCAGTCATCCACTTAAAGAAATGATAACCAACGAGACCTTTTGCATGTTTCATGGATTCACATGTGTCAAAGGCTGACCCATGTTCATTCACATACCCTCCACGAACTAACAAAACCCTAAACCATGATAGAAGCATGATTTAGGGGACTATGATTATGTGATCACATCGAAAAAGGTTTATGTCATTCATAAGTTTAAGTCTGAGTAGTGATAAATTGTGAAGGACAGAGAAATGCAGAGAGAAAAAGAATAGTATATTCAAATGTATGAAGAAGTACAGAACATAACTGAAGTAAGTTGAAGTACTGAAGAGTTACGAACAACAGGAAATAGTTGAGCTTATATATGCTCAAGCAAGACAGAAATAGAAAGTACAACTGTCCAGTACAGCTGGCAGTGTACGGTTAGTCTGTTGAGGATACAATATA
>ML794186.1:220090-241654 GCA_009831015.1 Picea engelmannii
CTACACATATTATATAAATATATTATCAAGGAAAAAATAAGCTAAATGCAATTTGGACATTTGAAAAAAAAATTACAAGTTAAATGAGTACATCAATAAAAAATAACATACTAACCTTGCAAGTTCAAAATCCGAGCTATGTAAATCGAGAATTGGATTTGTTCAACCGATGGGTGACGGAAAAAATAAAAAGCTCAAACAAAAGCCAAGAACAGTGTCGCAACTATAGCAATTGTGTCGCAAAGTCTCTTAAAGTCACGTATATATAGATAAAATAGTCAACTAGCCGTTAACACCGACCAATGAGATAGACAAAATTTTCATCGATATTTCCACGAAAGTTTGTCGCTATAGCGACGAAAATCCCAACTAGGTTAAATTAAGATTTTCGTCGATATTGCGACGAACTTTCGTGGCAGTAGCGATGAAAATCCCGCCCTGTTTAAAAAAAATATTAGACTAGTGGAAGCGTGGAAAATTTTCGTGGAATAATACGCCCATATGTAGTAGTGGTTGGACCATGTAGACATCCCAACTAGAACAATTTTCAATGAGCAGAAGGTGGCAATTGGGACATTCAGACCAGAGCATTTACAGGAAATGTATAAATTGTCTCCCACACCAGGCCTTACTCACAATGTTGTATTCTTGGAGGGTTTCAAAAAGAAGGAATGCGAGCAGTTTGGGAAAAGCTTATCCGACCTGATCAAAGACTGGGTTTCGCACCCCACGAAATTCAGGGCCAATACTAATGGAATTTATTCAATCTCATTGTTGGTACCACAATTCATGTATATAGAAATGATGGTTTGGATACTGTATGGGAAGGAGGACATCTCTCACTTCTTTCTCCCATGGGTACCACTTATGCACACAGTAGCAGAGGGACTCTCTTTCGACTGGGCCAAATTGTTGTCAGATAGTCTAGCCAGTCGAATTATGGAATATCGAGCACAAAATGCAAGCAGGAAGGCATCCTCATTCTTCATGTTCTCTTACATCATGGACGATATTTGCTTCATGACACCTTTCCCACTAATGAACTAGAGTTGGACTCCAACCAATGCAGAGCCTATTCATGTCTACCACTCAAAACTCTGGGAAGATAAAGCCAAAGAATTCATCTACGAAATTTTCAACTAGGTAATGGTGCCAATGCATGTCTCTATCTTTGGTCATCCGCCTCCTAGGATTTCAGATAACATCACGGCCAACCTGAGCAGCATGGAATATTGGTACATAGAAGAGGAATTTCCATATATTAGGGTTTTGGGCACCTCTGTCCCCCCATATGCTCTGTCGCTATTCTTACCAGAAAAGCTACTGTGTCGCGAGATCGCCAGGAAAATTGTACTCGATGGGATAATCAAGGAGCTAAAAGGAGTATCGAACAAGGTATGGCCACCTTTCCTCATTCACATTGGTACATATTCTTTATTAGGTTTAGGCCATGCCAAAGCAGAGGCTACGACCTTGGAGGAAATGAAATTAGTGGACATTGAGTTTAAGAAACACGACCCTAATAAGGTTGTGAGTAATCACATGGCGATTTGTGGCCTGAAGAGATACGAACACGAAGACTCACCTCATGATGAAATCTTTCGAGGTGTGAGGTCCTACTCTGAAGTCTTGAGCCAGGTTCAAGCTTTGTTGCCCGGTGATATGGACGATTTTTATACATTCCAAGAGCACAGGAGAAGTTGCCTCCCTAAAGTGTTACAGGGAAGAAACTCACAACCTCCAAGTACATAGCAAGCAGAAGATAAAAGTTTGGCGGGTGAAAACCTTAGAAAACAAGAGACTCAGGACAAGCCAGAGGAAACTAAGATCTCGAATCAGGAAGAAGATATCCCCAACCAAGAATAAGAAAACCCAGAGATAGTTACCAAGGAAATCTGCAGCCCCATTGCATCCATCACTCCCTTACAATTCACGAAAGGGAACCCTGGTACAGAGTGGACATTCAAGGAGGACCTGGCACCTATTTATGTAGAATAGTTTCCCCCTAATGAATTCTTATTCAGTAAGAAAAGGAAGGACGTGGTGAAGCAAGAAACATACCAAAGAGCGGACATAGTGGCTAAAAAATACAAAATCCTAGCGGATGGGGAAGCCTTGGAAGAGGAATAATTTGCCGATGAGATAGTCGGAACATTGGGGGCTTACACAAAAACCAACCAATATTCAGTCATAACTTTGAGGGCATGGTTGAAACAAAAGAACCTATTGATCAACAAGTTGGAGGCCCAGTTAGCAACGGCAAAGACGATTGTCAGGGAGGAAGAAAAATAAGGTTTTGAGCAAGTGAGACTAACTGATCAACAGGAAATCGAGAGACTTAAATCTGACCTTGAGCAGATGCATCAGTCGGCACAAATAAGCCAAACTCGGATAAGTGAACAAGAATAGAAAATAAAATTGTTGTTGTCTAAATTAATCTCTGTTGAAAACTAGGTCATAGACATAACATTATTCCAATACCAAGCCTCGGAAATACGAAATAAGGTAGAAGTATCTCAACAGGATCTACTTGCAAAAGTAGAAAACATACAGAATCATTTCCATATGATAGAACAAGCATTGAAGGATATCTCCTCGAGAGAAAAAGAAGCGGCAACAGCTTGGATTGCTTTTCAAGAAGCTGTTATAGCAACAGCGAAAGAAGAGTTGGCCATCATCTCCAGGTTGTCTATCCTAGAGCAAGCCAGAGGTAACATTCTACTAAAGGCATGGGAACGTAATATATCCGAGAGCAGAAAAAGAGCTAAAGAAATGAGAGATGCTTGTGAAGAAACATTCGGCTTGATAAATAAAAATTTGTTAGATCACGATAAAGAAAGTAGTGCTAGAACACTGGGAAAAACTAACATAGCCAAACATCTGCTGGATATCAAGGAAAATGGGGAAAAAGGACAAATTGAATTATCCCAGGTAATTCAGGTCAATATCGCCCAAGTGGATAAATTGTTGGTAAGACCAAGCTTGCAATTGTGGTCTATCATCATAGAATATCGACAAGTAGGAAAAAGATTGCCACAGTTGGCAAAGGATTGTTACACTTTCGAGGCAAACAGTCAGGCCAAACCTTCCAAGTTGATAGCCCAGTTGGTAGAAAAATGTGGTTTTTGTATCGAGCAGGGGAAAGGATAGACTTATGGAGGCAAGTAAGGACAGATGTTAATCCCATCCTATTTCTGGAGCTAGAGTACAAAAAATAAAATTCCTTACCCACGTGGAGGAAGACAAGAGACAAGGAAATGAAACGCTTCAGTTCCCATTTGTAACCGAAATTTTTAGAATGATCAGAATTCAAAGCATTTTAAAATTTTGTATAAGTATAATTTTGAGAGAAGAAGCAATGGATTTTTTCCTTTGGACGATTGTACTAGAGAACATATCTTTTGCCAGAATTAATACAAGGTAGATCAAAGACTCTTTTTTCCGTCAAGACTGGGTTATGTGTTTCTTCTGTTGTTTTCGCATTTCACGTTATTTCTCATATTTGTCTTTAATGAATGCTTAGTTGCAATTTAGTACAACTTCTACTGTGGTGGAATTCTTTTTTAGTTATCTAATCGTTTACACCTTTTCCTCTGTATCGGCTATTAGCAGGTATAAGGCCTGTCAATTGTTTAGATTTCTATATCATATGCTTCATTAAAGTTTTTCTTATTTATCTTCTTCTTCTGTCACAAGGTGAGATTCTTCCCTGATTGATGCCTCACATTGTTCAACATATTTATATTTTCTTTCGCTTCATGTATGTTTTTAAATTTTAACTCAGTTACAGAAAACGGCCTATGATTTCGTTATACTATTAATTCGATTGTGGGATTATTTCTTATATAATATAAATGTGAAACAACAACCAATGCTTTACAAAAACTTTGTTCCTTTATGACTGTACCTGTGGCATGACAGCCCAACTTAGAACCCGTCCTCTCAAATCAAACTAGCCTCACTTTAAACCTTTTTGATACCATTCTGAAAACTACTACTACCCAGGCCAAGCTTGAACGTTCATGCGCAACCATTGAATGGGATATAAAAATTTGGGAACAGTTAGAAGCTAGACCCAGACAACTTAGAAACCAACCTTAGCTTCTTTTCGCAGTTGTTTTCTCCAGTTACATATTTCACACTTTTTGTATGCCTAGACTCTATACTTTATAGCGTTAAATACAGACTCTCGAGCAACATCTTTTTTGTGCCATTGTCAGCGATGAAGATACGAAATTATTTTTCCCTGGGAGAACGAAATTTGTAAGTTTCTTCTTTTTGATAGTGAAAAAAGAGTGAACACCTTATAAAGGATAAGTTTTTATTATTCACTTGGTGACTCCACATTAAGTAAGATGGAATCCGGTCGAAGGAACAACAGACAAAATTCAGATGGTAAACAGACCATGCCTGTTCCCAATCCCAAAAAAATACTAAAATCAAGAGGTTCCCTTAAACCAACTACTGTCGCCTACCAGCTTAGACACACACAACCCAAGGCGAAGACCCCACCCAAAGCATTGACTTCGCAAGGAGCTCTCATCGAAACCCTCTCTAAATAAACAAGGATAGTCAAGGCCAAAACCCTAAACCCAAATTTAACTTTCCCGAAAATTATATCTAAAACTCATACGACTACCTCCTGTGTAAACGAAGGTGAAATTCCCTTGGTAAAGCTCGCATCAATTGATACCCCTATAACTCTTCAGTTGGATTTCCCAACCTCACTAAGTCCCAAAGAGTATACCATATACTCGGATTCCATACCTGTGGGTTCCCTCGTTTACATCTCTTGCAAGTCAGAGGAACCAAGCCCCTGTATCCCGTTTCCACCTTTTTCAGTCTTCTCGTCTCCCAAAGAAGATAAAGATTCACTATACATCTTCCAAAATCCTCTGTACAACGTATCGGTTTCCTCTCCGAGAGTATCTATGGATGTGGCAAGAGGAGGAGTGGGAGGCCAAGCACCGCCCCCACCACCTAGAATTTTTTCTAAAGTGGCTACCAGATACACCCCTCTGGTCCTCCCGGTACCCCTGCATGACCTGCCTGAAAACTATATGAAAAATCTACCTAAGTTTACAGGGGAAGGAGACCTAACCATGGCCGAACATACAAATTTCTTTGACCAATTCGCGGACATCCTAGGTCTCGAACATGAAGATGTGTATTCACGGTTGTTTGTCCAAACTTCCGAAGGACATGTGAGAACCTGGTTCTGAAGTCTACCTAGAGGTTTGATATTATCCCATGATGCTCTAGAAGATGTTTTTCTTAGTAAATTGGGTGAAAGGAAGGACCATTTATACTATCTGACTGAGTTTGGATCTTTGAAGAAAAAAGGTTCAGAAACCGTTATGGAATTCATTCAAAGATTTAACAAATTATATAATAATATCCCAGTCGAGGTTAAACCATCCCAACCTGCAGCTGAGGTAACCTTTGCAGGATCCTTCGAACTTGATTTTGCACTTTTATTAAGAGAAAGGAGAGGGGTCGACCTGACCCGAATGCAAGATGATGTCGTGGAGATTGAGTCAAACATGATGGCTTATGGTAAACTAAAAACAAAAATAGAAATGAGAAACAGAGAGACCAAACACTTTAAAGAACAAGCGGGACCTTCAGGATCAGGGAGGTCCTCAGATGATAAAATAGATGATATGGCTAGGATAATAAAGGAGCTATCAAATAAAATTTCAAGGATGGAGCTAGATCAATCCAAAGCAGATCCATTCATTAAGAGGGATTTCAGAAGAAACCCGAATCCTCAAATTCAACAAAGACAGATTAAAAATGAAGACCAAAAAATTCAAACTCCTTTAAAAAACGAAATTTTTTATAGGAGGAAATGACTTGCAAGAGTTTGAGGATCTACAAGAAGACGTTAACAATTTGGGTGATGATTGTGTACAACCTCATCTAACCAAGGAAGATTATGAGAGGTATTTGAACACAGAACAACCGTCAAATAAAGATAACAACATAAATAATGCATGTGATTATGCCTATCAAGGGATGGCTGATACTATAATGGTCGAGCTCCAACACAAGTACAATCTAAGGCCTAAAAATAAATCTGCGTCGACTACTCAACCAAATAAAATCTTTCCAAGAGGCGAAACATATGAGCTCGTTCCGAAAGACACCGAGATACAGAATACCAAAATAAAGGAGGTTGAGGCCCAAGTTGGGAAAATTAAGGTAGTCGGAACATAGACATTGAAAACAAAACTAACTGAAAATAAGACAATGTAAACAAATAAGCCAGAAAGGAAGGAAACTGAAGATTCAACTAAAGAAACAAAAAAACTCGTGGGGGGTTTCCGCTTGGAAAATGAGATAAACAAGATAAAAATACCAATACCTCTGATCGAATTGGCAAAGAATCCTGTGTACCGAAAGAAAATAACCAAAATGATAAATCTTTTAGATTTAGAAAGTCAGTTTGACATGATAAATTTGGAAGACGATAAGCCTAATATAACTTTTGGCCCGCATTTCGGTGGCTCTAGGGATACTGTCGCCCCTTTCTATATCACACTTAACGTGCAAGATCGTCTACTACATAATTGCATGCTAGACTCTGGAGCCTCACATAACGTGATGCCCAAGTCTATTATGGATAGACTAGGCCTCGAAATCACCAGGCCATACAAAGACTTGTATTCTTTCGATTCAAGGAGAGTTAAGTGTATGGGCATGATCAAAGATCTAGTGGTAACTCTTGTGTAGGTGCTGGTAAAAAACGTTCTAATAGATGTAGTTATCGCCAATATACCTCTGAAGTATGGTTTTCTCTTATCTAGGTCTTGGGGAGACAAGCTTGGGGGATCTCTTCAATTAGACATGACCTACGCCACGATTCCCATTTTTGGCGGACAGTTCACTCAGCTATACAGAGAGACACGGTTAGCATATACAGTGAGTGATCCATAAAATCCTAATAATTTTCTTATTTATGTCGCTGATCAAGACCTGGGTAATTCTATTTTATCTTTTGATGATGGTGCAAATGATTGTACAAAAGAAAACTTTATAGAGGAAAATAAAGCAAAAACGATAGATGAAAATGTGTATAACTCTTGGATTTGGAAAATGTTCTTTGATGGTGCTTCATCATGCGAAGGAGAAGGTGCAGGGGTACTCTTTGTAGCACCTAAAGATGAATTTGTTATCCCTTTTTCTTACAGACTGCAGTGGGACATAGACTACACAAATAATGCATGTGAGTATGAAGCCTTAGTCTTGGGACTAGAAGCTAGCAGGAAGATGAACATAGAGAACTTGGAAGTCTATGGAGATGTGGAGTTGATTGTGAAGAAGATAAATCGACAGTACCAGTACAAACACCCGAGATTAATATCTTACAGAAATTGCACCTCGGATCTAATAGAAAACATTTTCTCATCGGTAAATGTTCACTACATTCCACGTACAGAAAACCTAAAAGTTGATTCATTAGCCAAAGCAGCCTCAACTTTCGCACCTCCTATAACTTTCAAACTGAAGTATCATATAGAGGTGAGGCACAGACCCTCCATGCCGAATAATATACAACACTAGCAGGTCTTCAAAGATGACGAACAGATCAGAAAATTCCTCGAAATGGTAGACGATTTCGCTGAAACTCACATTGACCAAGAAAACCAAAACGACCATACTTGGATTATGCAAGAAGGGGAGGGTCCTCAAGAGTTCCAAGAAAATATCGCGAATCATGGAATGTTAGTTTTAAAAAACAATCAGATTCCAAAAGGATTAATCCCTCTAGAAATATTGTTTGACGAAAATGACATGCCCCTAAAATCTACTTTACAACCTCAACCAGAAGAAGTTGAAGATTGTGACATAGGGACTAAAGAGGATCCTAGAGTAGTAAAGATATCAAAATATCTTCCCCCTGAGATGAAAGGGAAGTATGCAGGTTTACTCTAGCAGTATAAACACATGTTTGCTTGGTCTTACGATGAGCTGAGAACTTATGATACCATGGTGATTGAACACAAAATGCCTTTGAAGCCCAGCGTTAAACCTTTCAGACAGAAACTCAGGAAAATCAATCCCATTTTATTACTCGTGGTCGAAAAGGAAGTTAAAAATCTTTTGGACACAAAAATAATTGTGCCACTGAGATACTCTGACTGGGTAGCTGATGTGGTCCCGGTTAGGAAGAAGAATGGAGAGATTAGACTGTGTGTGGATTTTAGAAATCTAAATAAATCCTCCCTCAAAGACAATTATTCGCTTCCCAAAATGGATCACGTTTTGGAGAAGGTGGTTGGGGAAAATAGAATGTCAATGATCGATAGGTTTTCGGGTTATAATCATATCGCTGTCAGTGAGCACGATAAAGAGAAAACAACCTTCACCACCCCTTGGGGCACATTTATGTATGACAAAGTGCCTTTCGGTTTAATGAATGCAGGTGCTACCTTCCAGCGTGCCATGGATATCACTTTCATCAGCGAGAGAGATAAATTCATGGTCATTTACCTCGATGATCTGACTATTTTTTCCAAATCTGATGAAGATCATCTGATACACCTCAAGAAAACGCTCGAGAAGTGCCGAAAATTCGGTTTGTCTTTAAATCCTAAGAAGTCTCACTTTGTGATGAAAAAAGGTAAACTCCTGGGCCATAGTGTGTCTCGAGACAGAATTAAAATCGATCCTAAAAGGGTCGAATCCATAGACACTATAAATATCCCTAGAAATGTAAAAGAAATTCAATCTTTTTTAGGAAAAAAAAAATTTGAGGAGATTTATCCCGAATTTAACTGAAATCGTAAAATTGATCATAGATATGCTGAGGAAGAATAACAAAGTCAAATGGACGGGAGAATCCAAAGCGTCATTTGCACGTATCAAGAAAGTTATAAGCGAAGCACACATGCTGCCCAGCCCTGATTACCTCAAAGAGTTTATAATTTTCTCATTCGCCTCCAAACACACGATCGCGGTAGTACTTCTCCAGAAGAACAAAGAGGGTTTTGAGCAACCGATAGAATTCTTTAGTAAGAGCCTTAGAGATGCAGAATTGAGATATGATATAATGGAAAATAAAGCATATGTTATGGTAAAGGCACTTAGGGCTTTCAGAACCTACGTGTTACACTCCAAGGTAATTTCATATGTGCCCACCAGTTCTGTAAAAGATATATTGGTGCAGCCCGACAGCGACGGGAGGAGGGGTCGGTGGCTCACTAAAATTCAAGAATTTGATTTAGAGGTCAAACCAACAAAGCTCGTAAAAGGACAAGGTTTGGCTAAGCTCTTATCCGAATCAAATTTCAGAGCACTCGGAATAAATACCCTGCAAGAATACCAGGGATGTGTGGACATAGATGAATTTGATGACCAAACAACTCCAACAAGAATCGAAGAGAAATTTGTCTTATCAAGTTGGTATAAAAACATAGTATCGTACCTTCTAACCCTGATATGTCTGAGTGATTTATCTCCATCTAAATCCAAGACACTGAAATTACATGCGATAAAGTATTTTATATCCGAGATAAAATTGTTCTGGAAAGACCCTCTAGGCTTCCTTTTGGTTTGTTTGGTAGAATCAAAAGCAGAAAAGGTCATAAACGAATTTCACGAAGGAGTATGTCGAGGACATCATGTGTGGAGAGAAATGGCTTATAAAATCCTGAGAGAAGGATATTACTAGCCTAAACGTTTTTCAGATGTCAATACCAAAGTCAGAGCCTATAAATCTTGCCAATTGTTCGCAGGCAAGAAGAAACTCCCAGCACTACCTTTGGTTCTGATTAAAACGGATGCCCCGTTTCAACAATGGGGGTTCGATTTTATAGGCAAAATTAACCCACATTCCAGCACTCAACATAGATGGATCCTGACCGCTACCGATTATTTCACCAAATGGGTGGAAGCTATTCCAACTAGAAGAGAGACAGATTCGGTGGTGATAGACTTTCTGGAAGAAAACATACTATCTAGATTCAACTGTCCCAGAAAAATAGTTACAGACAATGCCCAAGCATTCAAATCTATAGCGATGGTTAGCTTTTGCCAAAAATATCATATTATACTAGGCCATTCTACAAGATACTATCCCCAAGGAAATGGGCTAGCTGAGTCATCGAATAAAAGCCTAATTACCATAATTAAGAAAGTGTTGAACAAAAACAAAAAATCTTGGCATGTGCATTTGAAGTACGCCTTGTGGGAAAATCATATAGGCACCAAGAAATCGATTGGCACTTCTCCTTTTCAAATGGTATACGAGACCGACTTAGTGCTACCCATAAATCTAGCCCTACCTGTGATGAAACTTTGGTAGGATGAAAAAGAAGAACCAAATCATGTCACAAGAAGGATAAATTAGTTGATCGGGGTTCAGCAAAACATAATGGAGGTAGACGAAAGGCTTTAGAGGTATCAAGATAATATGAAAGCATTGTTTGATCATAAGGCTAAAGACATGAAATTCCTCCCTGGTGATTTAGTTTTGAAATGAGATGCTAGAAGGGAAGATTCGGCAAAACATGGCAAATTTGACCATATTTGGTATGGTCCATTCAAAGTCACAAATTATGAAGGGAAGAACTCGTTTCTGTTAGAAAATTTGGACGATAAAACCCTTAATGCCCCCATCAACGGGTGCTATCTAAAACATTATATGCAATAAATATATTCTGAATTCCCACTGTACATACCGGTTTGTGTTTTTGTTTTTATAGTTGTTTGGTAAGTTTTATTTTCTTTTTCATCGCAAATAAAACAAGTTAGTGATACGAAAACTTCAACACATTGAATTCCATAAAGTTTAAAATCCTGACGCTCTTCGTGTTGTTTTCTTACAGGATTCCAATTTACATCCCAAACATCATAAAGAGGAGAATGGATGGTCATGTATTGGGAAACCGATTCGCCCGAAAGAGGTGATAAAGGATAATTTACTAAGATGAGAACGAAATGGTAAGGCAAATGTATGAATTCCCCAAATATTTAGATTTCAAATGAAGGTCACCTATGTGCAATAACGGGCTCGTGAGTATAAATTTTTTCCCTCGATGGATTATCAAAAGAGTAATTTTATTGTGGATTCTAAAAAGTTCCCCTGGATAAGATAAAAATAATCAAAATAAAACAGAAGAAGTGAAGTGTCCTAAGCAAGAAAAAGGTTCCAGGGGTCAGGAATGTGTTATAACACATGTGCTTACGAAATCTGAAACCTCCCTTGTCACTTTGTTTCGAATCTTTGATTCTTTCCCCTTGAATCATGATATCTTCCCATGGTTTTCACAGAAGGAAAAGAGGTTGCACTTTAACTCTGAAAGCCAACAAACGATTTTTATGAATGCCAGCAAAAAAGGTGTCAAGTTCTTATGAACCCTCAACTCTCATTAAACTTACATATGCTTAGGCTAATCCTAACTCCCTTGGTTTTTTCAATAGGTCTTGACGATTAGTCTTTCAAAAAGGAAGGCCCCTGGAAATAAACTCTCCCCTAAAGCTTCCCTGCCAACTAAGATGTTTAGAGGGTCAAAGGAAAACTGATCCAAAGTAATCAAAGTGAGTGGACAGACATCGGCTACAAAGTTATATGCAGATATTACCCCCAGTATACCTTTTACTAATTGATTGCCCCCAGTTCATGGCAAAGGAAAATATAAGACGGATGGTGAAAGGAAATTCAAAAAATTGATTTCCCCCATCTAGTCCGAAAAGAGATGATAAAAGGAAATTCACGAAATGATTGCCCTCATTTCAGCATTTAAATGCAAAGTTACGACTCGAAGTGGTGAAAGGAAATTCAATAAAGGGAATCAGACAACTTCACCGAGGTACTGAATAGGCTCGCTGGTAGTGAAGCAATGTCTAAAATATATGTAAGCCTATTACACATTAATTGTATTGTACTCTGGTAATTAGTTTTCTTTGAAACCTGATCTTCATCCAAGGTGCGTGCAGGACTCCACATTTAAAAACATCAAAGTTACTTCACCTTGATGCAAGAAAAATCAACAGAACCTGTTCAAATACCCAAGGTTGTTTGATCATCTTGGGCAGACCCGAATTCATTATTAGAGGATAAGAAGGACTAATTTTGATATAAGAGATTGATTAAGTTCGAAAGATTTCAGAAGTAAAGTGAAACCCCCCTTTTTCCCAGTGTATCCTCTTCCTGGACAGGTTTCGCAGAAGCAAAATAATGACTCCATTTACCCAATAAAGGCACTTGGTCTACTGTTCTTCTCACCCCACAAGGAGACGAGATCCCTAGTTGGAGCCTATGTTGGAACACCTTTTATTTTTCGAATCATCTAGTCATCAAAGGTCGGAGCCGCCTATTTCTAAGTATTGAGATGATACACCTAAGCCTAAAAAGTCAATTTTCATGATTTCCTATATATCATGGTCATACATATCTGAACCCTTGATATCCCGACACACGAAGCGGTGAAGTTGAATTAAGTTTAATCATGGTTTTTTAACTTTTAAACACAGGTTATCACCGTTGATACATCGCACTCTCGCGTTTTGGGAGTCACACCTCCAACGCCCTTCGAATGTCCGACGTGCAAAGTTGCAAGTTTTGTTTAAGTTAAATCTAGTTAATAGCAAGAATAATGACTTTTAAGCCATTTTTAATCTATGTCACAATTTCGCGACTCGGCCGTCGTTACCCCAGAAACAACACATTTGTAACTCCGACCCCCGAAGTCGCAATTTTCGTTAATTAATCGGGGTTAATTAAAATCTTAATCCAAATCACAGTTAATCAACCAAATCGCAATATCGCGATTTTGGGGTTTGTGGATTCAATGACTAGGAGTGAAATTATCCGATATTGCGAACTCTGAAAAAGGGATTAAAGACTAAGCACACTTAATAAAAGGTTGAATTGAATTAATTAACACCTTAAACGACCTTCAACCCGTACGGCCTATGGATTGAGTTTTAAACGTTGTCGCGATCCTCCCGAATCGCGAGTTATCAAACATTTATGGCATTTATTAAGAATTTTAGTGAGGTGACTGATAGTAGGATCCTATTTTATTTCTAAATCTTTCTATTAAATGATTTAAACGTTATGTCAGCAAGGAATTTCATAATCTTAAGTACTCAAAGCGAAAAGGTTTCAGACATTATCTTAGATTTCCTTCCAATTTACACAAAGCCAAATTCACCAAGATAACCTCTATCTGTGTTTCCATTTTCTGTGACAGGGAATCCAATTGCAAGGTTCTACATCATGGCTCTGTGAAAATCACCCAAGGTAGTTGTCGAGAGTTCAGGTCAAGGTTCAGATATTATTTCTGATACCTCGCCTAGAAGTATCAATATTGTCAAAACATGGACGTATGTCTCTGACATTTTGCAATCTGAGCTGATAGATTGTCGAGATGATTCCAGTGATAACGAGAAAGATGACTTGTCCACCAAATACCAAATCATCGCTCAGTCGGAGATGCACAAGGTTGCAACAAGGCCACGAATTTTTCCCTATTATGATATGATCAGATGGGTGTTGGACCATGTAGACATCCCGACTAGAACAATTTTCAATGAGAAAAAGGTGGTAATTGGGACATTCAAACCAGAGCATTTACAGGAAATGTATAAATTGTCTCCCACACCATACCTTACTCACAATGTCGGATTCTTGGAGAGTTTCAAAAAGAAGGAATGCAAGCAGTTTGGGAAAAACATATCCGACCTGATCAAAGACTGGGTTTCGCACCCTGCGAAATTCAAGGACGATACTAATGGAATTTATTCAATATCATCGTTGGTACCACCATTCATGTATATAGAAATGATGGTTTGCAGATTGTATGGGAAGGATGACACCTCTCACTTATTTCTCCCATGGGTACCACTTATGCACACAGTAGCAGAGGGATTCTCTTTCGACTCGGCCAAATTGTTTTCAGATAGTCTGGCCAGTCGAATTACGAAATATTGAGCACAAAAGGTGAGCAGGAAGGCGTCCTCATTCTTCATGCCTGCTTACATCATGGATGTTATTTGCTTCATGACACCTTTCCCACTAATGAACTGGAGCTGGACTCCAACCAATGCAGAGCCTATTCATGTCTACCACTCGAAACTCTGGGAAGATAAAGCCAAAGAATTTTTCTACGAGATTTTCTACTGGGTAATGGTGTCAATGCATGTCTCTATCTTCGGCCATCTGCCTCCTAGGATTTCAGATAACATCACAGCCAACCTGAGCAGTGTGTCAGATTGGTATATAGAAGCGGAATTTCTGTATATTATGGTTTTTGGCACCTCTATCCCCTCATATGCTTTGTCTCTATTCTTACCAGACAAGCTAGTGTGTCGCGAGATCGCCAGGCAAACTATACTCGGTGGGATAAGCAAGGAGCTCAAAGGAGTATCGAAGAAGGTATGGCCACCTTTACCCATTCACATTGGTACATATTATTTATTAGATTTCATCCATGCCAAAGCAGAGGCTATGACCTTGGAGGAAATGAAATTAGTGGACATTGAGTTTAAGAAACACGACCCTAATAAGGTTGTGAGTAATCACATGGAGAGTTGTGGGCTGAAGAGATACGAACACGAAAAATCACCTCATGATGAAATCTTTCAAGGTGCGAGGTCCTACTCTGAAGTCTTGAGCCAGGTTCAAGCTCTATGCTCGGTGATATGGACGATTTTTATACATTCCAAGAGCACAGGAGAAGTTTCCTCCCTAAAGTGTTACAGGGCAAAAACTCACAACCTCCGAGTACACAACAAGAAGAAGATAAAAGTTTAGTGGGTGTGAACCTTAACAAACAAGAGACTCAGGACAAGCCAGAGGAAACTAAGATCTCGAATCCGGAAGAAGAGATCCCCAACCAAGAAGAAGGAAACCTAGAGATAGTTACCAAGGAAATCGACAGCCCCATTGCATCCATCACTCCCTTACAATTCATGAAGGGGAACCCTGGTACAGAGTGGACATTCAAGGAAGAACTGACACCTATTTCTGTAGAAGAGTTTCCCCCTAATGAATTATTCTTCAGTAAGAAAAGGAAGGTCGTGGTGAAGCAAGAAACATACTAAAGAGCGGGCACAGTGGCTAAAAAATACAAAATCCTGGTGGATGGGGAAGCCTTGGAAGAGGAATAATTCACCGATGAGATAGTTGGAACATTGGGGAGTTCCAACCAGGCCATAATCCCTACATACTGGAAGCAGGAGATGGAAATAATTTAGGGGAGCATACTTAGGCTCAGAAGAAAGGAATTTGTGCTCGCACTAGGTCACACTCACATTGGGTACTGGTCAATCTATGGTATTTTCATTTGATCCTTTGGAGGTGATGGTTATAGGATTAGGTGGCTCATGTGAACAATGGAAAATGAGAAGGGTGCGGATTTTGTGCCTCCCGAGGTCAATCAAAGGAAATGGAAGATACATGGACCACCCTCCAGCAGTGGTAAATCGTGCAGGCCCTGACTTCTCAAGTGTGTTTTATTCTGGAAATATTAACAAAACAAAGGACAACAATGAGACAACAACATGACGATATTGATGCTCTGCACTCCCAATTGGAATAATTATAAGCCAAGTCCATACCCGCACTTCTTGTTCTAGCACCAGAATTGAATCCAAGTGGCTCATCCCCGTCCGTTGGAATCCATGTTCCATATTTTAACCTCTAGGATGATGGCGTGTGGAATGAGGTATCACAATTCCATGACCTTAATAAGATCATTATATGATGTACTTTTTAGTTATATACATCCTTGACACTTTCTTCAAAATTTACACTATAAAGTTTTGTAACGAAAATTCTCCAATATGAAATAGGATATATCTAGAGTTAGATAGGATAAGCACTTTGTTTGAGCACCATATTTTTTCCTCATCTTTGGGCTCCTTTTTTTTGTAGACTTTGCTAGCTTCGGCCACACTTTTTTTGCTAATACAAATCTCCCAATATTGTAAAAAAATCTTAGCTTGTAATAAATAGTTATAAATATTTGTTTTATTTTTTACATATCATATAAAAATACATACTAATAATTTAATAAAGGAGGGAGTTAATATGTGGATTGTTGGATAATAATGAAGTCTCACTGGTGTGAGCATTGTAGAATCATTGTTCTTATGTGTAATTCATCCTTATTTTAATTAATTAATTTGGTATCAGAGAAGAGGTCAATCATTGTTCTTATGTGTAATTCATCCTTATTTTAATTAATTAATTTGGTATCAGAGAAGAGCTCAATTATATTGTGAGGAAACTCACCGTTGCATTTTCAGAGCGGATGTTGCTACCAACATTTTCTGATTGAAGAATGGCAGAAGGAGGTCTCGTGGCAGCGACTCGTGAGATATATAAGCTAAACACAAAGTAGGCCAATATCTTTTTCTCTATGAGTTTTTTGGGCTGGTCTAGTCTGCATACGGGAACGACCTATAATTTGAGTCCACTAGCTGGTAGCCATATTTGTACCTTACCTGCAATTTTCAGAGTAATTTGTCATCTTTATGTAGGGCCGGAGTTTCGGAGGACTGTCCATTTCAAAGTTTGAAGAGAACCACAAGGATTCAGTTTTGTTTACGAAACCACGCCTCCATCATTTCAAGTGAAGCAGATCCACCACATGTGTAAGTTGTGTGATAGCACTGTGGGCATTGGAGTGAAGCTGCGGATTGTTTATAGAGCCACCCAGATGTCTTTTCAACCATTTTAGCATGGATAATGAATAGTCTAGCCATGTAGAGAGAAAGAGAGCCCACATGATGAACAAAGCCACTGCCACTGCATGCTGAACAGAGCTGGCATTTGCATAGTGCCATCGCTATCTTTGAGCCTCCATTTCAAGCAAAGCCGCCGGGTACCATAACTTTGAGTGTGTGGATGTGCTTCTTCCATCGATTGTGAAGCCTGCGCAAAGGAAGGATTCAAGATCGTCGCATTGTCTACATTCAAGATCGAGATCACTTTCTAGCAAATATACATCAAATCGGGTTGTTGTGTCGCTGCCAGTGAACAGTGTTATCTGCACTCCTCCTTGCACCGATATCTCTACCCACCATATTTAGCGATATCACAAATATTTTCCTACAATATCTCCTACAGGTCGCCTGCGTGCACAAGATTTTTTCCTGAAATAAAATATTGGAACAATGCTGGAGGAATCACAATCTCCATGTGATTGGAGGAATGATTGAAGTATACATTGAAACGTTACATTTGAACACTGCATTTGAGGGAGATTTTGCAGTGGAAATCAGTTGTGCATCCACTCACCTGCTCCATGTGAAGAACATATTACTAACACCTGGCGTTAGAAGGAGGTCTGTGTGGGAGCCTTATATTAATTCAAATTAATCATTGTATATTATGTGGGCCGACTCCTCCCTCACAATTTTCAACCGTCACGCAGTGGGAAGCTCCATCCAATTTGTCGTTTCAAAGTTGAGAGCCTTGTAGTTGAGCCCGACATGGAAGAAAGTGACGATGTGCATAATTATAGAAGAGAGAAGTTAGTTATCATGAAATACGTTGTTGGTCATGCCCTTGATCATTGTTTTATTGCAAGTATGGTGTGAGCGTTTTGGCTCATTCTTTGGTGTGACCAATGTCAGGGTGTCAGATCCCTTATATTGTAAGTGAAACTTGGAGTGTAGAGGTGGAGATTGTTGCTCGTGGAATTTTTTCTCGTGTTGCCAATTGAATTGATGCTCAACTCAGAATTGTTGAGGTAGAGGTGTGAGAAAAATCATTGATGGAGGCAGAGCCATGATTGAATTCAGTAAAAAGTGAAGCTGTCATGGGTCAGCAAAAGAAAATTAAACAACTCTTGAGAGAGATGAAACACATGAGGAGAAAAAATCACTAGGACGGATAATTATATTTAGCAGATAAGTATGATGTGCTTTCAGTTGAAGAATCCATGCTTGAGGATCAGAATGCAGAAGTTGACCAGATAAATGAAGATGATAAAGAAAACGGTGAAATATTGAAAAGATTAATGCCATTTTTTCCATCCTTCTCAGGGAAAAAATTTAATCTTTGGACAATTAAAATGGAAGGATTACTGGATTCAGTAGATTTATGGAAAATTGTTCAAAATGGTTTGGTCCATTCCCATGATAAGAGAAAAGATAAAATATCCTTATATCTTATCATTTCAGCACTGAATATAAGTATTTTGTCTCATATTTTATATGAATTTGGTCATACAAACAATGAAAAAATGTTATGGGATATTTTAGAAATGAAATATAGTGAAAAGAGTGCATCTGCTTATGAGGAAATTTTTGAAGTTGATGGTGAACCTATAGAAGATGTTGAACCCCATTGTGGTCAGTTGCATGTGGATAATGATTCAATTGTAATGAAGAAACTATCATTGAGGTAATGTATGATGATGAGAACATGTCAAATGAAGATTGGTTGAAGATAAAGAAGGAAATACAATATATTGATAATTTGCTAAATGTAAGAGGACACCTTTTTGAAACAATGAATGATGAGGAACCTGCACTAATAGTGAAAGTTGGAGACGAAATTGAAAAACATGTGTTAGATGATGTTGTAGACAACGTCAATATTGAAACAAAGGTTAATAGAGATGTGGTATTTGAAGCTGCAACAA
Source organism: Picea engelmannii (assembly GCA_009831015.1). Lineage (NCBI taxonomy): Eukaryota > Viridiplantae > Streptophyta > Pinopsida > Pinales > Pinaceae > Picea > Picea engelmannii. The sequence continues at coordinate 238,696 of ML794186.1, forward strand.
CGGAGCTGGGAGCACCGACATAAGAAAACAACAGTGAATAAGAGAACCTAGATGCAGTGCCAAAAGATTTTGAAGAAGATTTGGAGTTCCTTGAAGAATGGCTTAAAAGCCACAACTTACTGGAAATGAAGAAGATTTTGAGTTCCTTGAAGAATGGCTTGAAAAGCCACAACTTACTAGAAACTGCATAGCAGGAGAGAAGAATGAAAAGAACAAAAATTGTATTGATTTAAATATTCTAATGAATGGTTTTGAGTCTGCAGGTTTTGACATTTGGGAACAACAAGCTGAAATTGAAGAAGTGAAGTATTGTATTGAAGTGCCAAAGTTAGTAAACACCAATGAATTTGTTGTAGAAGAAAAAGACATTGTAGTATTCATCTACAATCAAGATTTGGAATTTGTTGATGACATCATGGACGAGGAAGAAATTGAAAAAGTTAATAAAAATTTTATGCAATGGAGTTAATGTTGCAACAAATTGATGATCAAAAGCTCAATGGTGAAGAGAAAACAACAAATAATGTTATGTGGCAAGAATTCATATACAAACAATTTTTCGAAGAAAAAGTTGAAAAAGACAAGCATGGGAAATCTGAAATAATTTTCAGATTGATGGCAAACACCAACAAAAAGATGAAGGATAAGAAGTTGAAACATGGAATTTTCAGCAAAAGAGGAAGACTTAAATTGAAAATTCATAGAGGGTTCAGAATCTCGAAAAGGAGGAAGAGAAAAACTCACTCATACATGGAGCTGAAACAAATTTTAATGTTTTGTTTGAATTATCCTTTGTAATGTTTGTAAGCGTAGCTAGGTTTTGTTTTGTTTGCAAGCCTAGTTGGGACTAAGACCCTTAGGCATGTTATGTATTGAAATTGTATTAAATTCATTTCTCCATTAAGGGGGAGTGTTGGATAATAATGGTGAAATGTCATAGTTAGGAAATGGTTAAAACTGATTTCTATTGTACCCTATTTTAGTCTTTGAGTGTTTTTCAGATCCATAGATTGAAGAGATTGTTAGAGGCTATCCTAGCCTATAAATTTGTATGCAATTTATCAAATTGATATAGAGTGTGTGAGCGTAGTTAATTTGGATAAACTAAATCTTTTTTTGTTTAATTTACTCAATTTATTTTTTTTAATTTAGAGCATCTAAATTGTCTAATAAATAAAAAACTGTAAAGTCAAAATTTATGGTTAAAATTACATCAATAAAGTGAAACTATGATTTTAAATTGTCTAATAAATAAAAATTGTAAAGTCAAAATTTATGGTTAAAATTACATTAATAAAGTGAAACTATGATTTCATGGAAAATTAAAAAATTGTAAGGTCAAAATTTATGGTTGAAAACTATGATTTCATGGAAAATTAAAAAATTGTAAGGTCAAAATTTATGGTTGAAATTATATCAATAAAGTGAAACTATGATTTTATGGAAAAATTTTAATTCAAAATAATATAGTGAAAGTTTTCATCAATTAAAAAGAATTATAACTTTTTAAATTAAGATTTTATAAAAAATCCTTAACATGGTGAAAGTTCTCTTTCATGAATTAAAGAGAAATATAACTTTTTAAAAACCTTTTATCAAATATATTTTGAAATTAAAAAAAAAAATGTTTAATAATCAATTTTCTCCATTTTAATTCTGAACCTTCAAAAAAAATCATACACAACCTTGAAAATTGTTCTTACGGATTTCCTGGAAACTATGTTGTAGATTAATAGTCCAATTTATTGTTCAAAACTTTCGGTGTAAACATTACACTTTTGACTTTATAGTGTAAGTGTCAACCTTGGAGCATTTGAAATGTTTTGAAAGGAGTTCAGCAATTCCCACGTACATGCAGATATCGCTGTCCATTTGTTTTCGTAAGGAAGTGGGATACTTTAATTGTACATGCAGATATCGCTGTCCATTTGTTTTCGTAAGGAAGTGGGATACTTTAATTGTTTGTCAAGTTACGTCGTCAAAGAAATTAATGACATTTAGTCGGAAGAATTGTTAGGGTTTTATTGTTCATTACATTACGCCGTCAAAGAAGTCAATGGCGTTTGGTCGCAACAATTCTCCAATGGTGTGGCCGAATAATGCTCTAGTGCCGGCTTAAGTGCTTCTTGACCTACACCCATTCGGTAGCGTGAAAGGAGGAAGATTAAGTTTTATATTTATTCATAAAGCAGTGGTTAAAGTTAAATAAATCTCTAACTTTATAAGCATAGAGAAAAACATTGATTTTTATGATTTTACATGGTTATTAAAAAAACATGTTACATCATAGCTATCTGAATAGAAACTTTGGGCGCTTCGGGACATGACTAGACCCTGAGTTTATTCATTCCAAGGAACCGTTTTAAATTACGGCTCCCTAAAATATAGAAACGTATAACATTAAACCTTTGAATCTTTGAACACGTGCATGGTCTAATGTCAAAGTTATTCAAATTCTCACGAGGCGATACTGCAGCCAATTTCTGTCCTTGTAATGGTGTGCCGTGTGCAAAAGGGAAAAATAATGGAAAAAAAGAACTGAAAACTGTTTCAGTTGAATTCAAATATTTAATTCCAACAGTATTTCCAGATGATCTCATGATCTCAACAGTATTTACACCATTGGTATTTCGTCGTCATAAATGACGCTTATCGGGACGGGGGAGGGTTATATAAAGCGAAACGCTCCATACACACAAGCACGTCGATTGCGAGAACTGCCTGTTGCGCGCATATCGTTCATTCAACTGCAACACAACAGATCAAGTAGGTAGCATTCCAATATGTGTAAACCAACAACACAACGGCAACAACATGCTAACCCTAGGATGCCTGCAAGAGGAGTCTGCCTTTCATCGTTGGCAACGTCTAAAGCCCATGGGGAAGACTCTCCTTACTTTGATGGCTGGAAGGAGTATGACGCTAATCCCTACCATCCAACAGACAACCCATCTGGAAT
>ML794186.1:273194-293939 GCA_009831015.1 Picea engelmannii
GTTATGATATCTTAAGGACACTTGAGGAATTTACATATGATTTTATGTTAACATGTGGTTATATTTATTATGTTAATGAAATGTTATATCTTTGATAAATATGTGTTGAGTTTACACTCCTTATGTGATTTAATTGCATGAAAATTTAGGGATAATATGTTTTATTATGACAAGTGTGGGCATGTGGTGCCTTATTATGATAATGAGAACATGTAACAATACCCATGTAAATTATTTTTCTATGAGATGATAATGTTATGTTTATAACTAATACATTGATTTCTGTCAGACAGTTGGCTTAGGTTGATGGATAGTTGGTATGGATTGTTGGTTGTAATTGATGTCAACTATTGGAGAGTGATATTGTAGATTTATGTCAACTATTAGTGATTGATGTCAACCCTTGGACAAAGTCCGATAGCAAATTTTGGTAGCATAAAGGTTTGGGTAATGGACCCAAGTTTATTTCATGTGTAATGGTATGAGTTTTAATATATTTGAAGGTAATACTATTCTATATGGATAGTACATGTCATTCCATTTCCGGTGGTATGTGGAATGTCACATAACTCCTCACGGTTAGAGAGTTATGGCCATGAGAAGTTGGAGAACCCAGGTTTGGGTAATGGACCCAAGTTTGTTTGATGGATAATGGTATGATTTTTGATATATTTGAAGGAAATACTACTCTATATGGATAGTACATGTCATTCCATTTCCAGTGGTATGTGGAATGTCACATAACTCCTCACGGTTAGAGAGTTAAGGCCATGTGAAGTTGAAGAACCCTCATGAGTCATCTAGAAGCCCCAAAAGGTCAAAGTGGTCTAAAAGATTTTTAGAAGGAAACTAATAAAGTGAAGTGATGAGTGTACTATAATTAAAAGTGAATACAAAATAAATTATTTAAATAATAAAGTTAATGAAGAAATTACTAAGTTGACAAGTGGTTAGCCCTAAAATAAGGAAAGTGGTTTAAGATGGATAGAAGGTAACCCCTTGAGGTTAAGTGAAGTGATGAATGTACTATAAGTCAAAGTGGATACACAATAAATTATTTAATTAATAAATTTAATGGATAAATTACTAATTGGACAAGTGGTTAGAAGTTGGTTGACCCTAAAATAAGGAAAGCGGGTTACGATGGTTAAAAGGTAACCCCTTGAGGAAGACCCATGAAAGTATAAATAAGAGGCAAGGATCTCTCATTTTACATCACACTTGAGAATATTGAATATATACAAGTGAATGAGGTAACCAAAGGATATCTAAGCTGAATTTCAGAGATAAGATGAATTAAAGAAGGCCAAAATTCAAGGGAGGATAAATTCTTTTGATGATGCTTTCTAAGGTATGTTATTTACAGGTCATCTCACCATTTTCGCAATAAATGTTTTTCTAGAATGATTCAGACGATGAAATTGATAGGACATTGCGAAAACATATCCAAGTAGCCGTGGTATGAATTTCATCTTGTGGGTCATTGTATTTTTGGAGTTTCACTCCGTGGAAAATAGGGTTTGTGGCTAGTCCCGAAACTAGTCTAAAACAAGTGTTTCGGGTAAAAACATCATAATGTATTCATAACAGATCCAAATTAAGTAAGAAAAAAATTGTTGGTTAGAGTACAACCTATAGTATTCTGTGTAAAATTTTTAGATTCATACAACAAATATTGTTTGGGGGGCATGCTCTACAAGTTCGCTCTCTAGAATAATCCAGAATTCAATGAGGTATTCCATTTTTGCTATAACTCCTTTTATGAGAGGTTCCAAGTAGTGACCCTTGGAGGAATTTTATAAAACAAACTGAAGAACATTGTTTACTATTTTCAGATTTTTATTCATTACAGGTACATAGTTATGATTATTTCAAGTTAGGGTTTTTGACTAATCCAAAACTAGTCATGTGAGACTAAAGTAATGTTTGATGAAAATGATAGTCTCTTGTTGTTAAAGTTAAGGAAGGTTTGTAGGTATGTTATCATATACACCATGTCTATTATAGAGTTACAAATCATATTTAGATGATGAAATCGATGAGGGCTTTTGGTTGAGGTACATGTTGGGTACATGGTTGAGACAAGTAGTTGATGAGTTGGCACATACATGAGGTGTATAGTTGATGATGTTGGTACATCTTGATGAGTCATAGTTGACGAGTAGTTTATACATGATTGGTATATAGTTGGTACATGGTTGGACGTACTTGTTAGTAGTATTGTTGACACGTGGTTTATGGATGATGGCACATACTTGTATTGGTATATTATTAGAAGCACATATTGATCTTGGTGATGATTATGAGTTGTTGTGTTATGGTTGGTTGATGCACATCTTTGAGAGTTGTCTTAGTGAATGATCTTGGTGAGTATATGTAATTTGGTTGATAAGATTGATGAGACAAGTTGTTGTGATAGGTTTTTTGGACAGATTGTTGTGATAGGTTGTTTGGACAGGTTGCTGTGACAGGTTATTTATACAGGTTTGGTGCATGGTTGATGCACTTGTTCATGGTACAGGTTTTGTACAGGTTGGTGCATGGTTGATGCACTTGTTTATGGTACAGGCTGATTACAGGTTGATTGGTATAGGTTTACAGTAGTATATCTCACAATGATAGTGTGATAGTGGTTCCATCATTCTTCTTATACGTCAAGGTGGTTGGACAGGGCAAGGACAGGTGGTTGTATCCACCTTCTGGTTTTAGTCGGAGAACATAGGGGGTTGTAGCCTCCTTCTGGTTGTAGACAAAGAATTGGGGAGTTGGATGTTCCCTCAGGCTGTAGCCTGAGAAACTAGGGGGTTAGAGCTTCCTTCCAGTTGCAAATGGAAAGCAAAGGAAGTTGGTGCTTCCAATGAATGTAATTTTTCAAGACATATAAGAAAAAACATTCCATGGTTTTCTCTCGCTTTGGGGTTCCACGTAAAACAATGGTGTACTGTGTATGTGTAAGATTGTTCATTTGTTCATTTCTTATTTACTCTACAATTATTGGATGATAATGATACATTAATGTAACACTTGGATTATATGGTTAAAAATGATTAGATTTCTCTAGTACTGATTCACCCCCCCTCTCAGTAATCCAACAATTGGTATCAGAGCTGGTTCCTTCAGGAAACAGTTTAACCACTATAAGGAGATCATGGATTATTCTGAGAATGGAGTACCAATGTTTAATGGTCATAATGGTTTTAAGTATGAGAGGACTGCAGCTAAGAAGGAATAGAGGAAAAATAACAAAATAGAAATGGATTTCATCTGAGAAGGATTACCTAATCCGGTAAGAGAAAATGTTGGTAAAGGTTCATCAACAAAAGAACTTTGGGATAAGTTACATGACATATATTCTGTACCCATCACAGATTCATAAAATGTCAAAGAAGATGTAGACACAAATCAAGAAGAATTATGTTCACCATGTCAAGTAGATTCATAATATGAAGAGTACATAATCACCAAAGGTATGTTGTTTTGTTTTAATTGTGAAAAATGTGGACATCTTGAAATAGAATGCCATGAAGGAAATGAGATAGAAAAACTAATTGAAAAGGAAGACAATTATGAAGAAGAATTGATTAGTGCTTTAGATTAACTAAGAGAAGAAAACAATTCACTCAAGAAAGAATTGATGAAACAAAATAAAAGTGTTCACATTTTTTAAGAAGCCCAACAGGGCATCGAGAACTTAATAACTCAGTTAGAACAAGCAAGAAAGATCGAACAAAATCTTGAATATCAAAAGCAGTGTTTGTAAATCAACATAGAAGCACAAAACGAAGAAGCATAAATGAGAGAAAATATATTGACATATCATCTTAAGGAAAGAACTAACGATATAAACTAGCTTGAGGAAGAGTTTGGTCAAGAAGAGAAAGGACTTGAAGAAGAAATAATCACATTGAAAATTCATCTTGAAGAAGCGAAAAGAACAGAAGAATTCATGAAGTCTCAGATAATCAAGAAAAACAGAAGAGGTTGAAAAGCTTGAAGAAGAAGCTGTCACATTGAGAAGTAAAATCGTCAAGCTCAACAAGAATTTTGAAGAGACAGAAACATCCACATTAATTATAGAGAATGAAGAGAATCACTCTAGGTTGCTAGAAGAGAAGAATAAAGAAATTAGAAAGAGTTATGTAGAAGTACTCAAAGGAAGGAATCATGGTCAACCAAAATCTAAGAAAACTATTGAAGATACATCTTCAAGAAGACCATCCATGTTCAAGCCACAAAGAAGTTTCAATCATGATCATGATCATTCAAGGCAAAAATTCAGAAGGACTACGCCACTAAGAATATCATTCACTCCCAGGTATGAAAATTTATTTTATGGTCATTGTTTTTATTGTACTAACTTTGGACATAAGGTTGCAGATTGCAGGGATTATAAAAGAAATGTTCAAGCAAGAAGTGCCTATGTGGTCGCATGTAACATTGAGTGTTACAAATTTCATAACTATGGACACATAAACAGTGATTGTAGAAGCATGATCGATACTTCCATGAAATAGAATAATGATATAAGATATAAGAAAATATGGATAATAAAACATGAAGAACAAGTGAACAAAGACCAGGTACTAGAGATCGCAAGATTGGTAATAAAATGAGATGAAAAAAATTCTACAGAGAAAAAGAAGGATGTCAGATACACAAAGTTATGGATAATAACTGAAAGAAAGGAAGGACAGGTAAATAAGGAACATGTTCAAGAGATTGTACTTTCAAGCATTGTAGTGAAAGATGAATCCATATATAGAAAGAAAGAAGTCAGAGCTCAAAGAGATAATAATCTACCAATGAAGATGATGATGAATACACATCAGAGCAGGAATTGTTCTGAGCCATCTGGCTTAGAGACTCCCAAGTAATATGAATATTATACAGTGGGATTCTATGCGATAGATGTGATAGATCAAAGAACCATCCTTCGAGCAACTTGCATAGTTTGAGAAGACAGATTTAGAGCAATCAGTTAGTAGAAGTACAATTTGATAGATTAATCGAGACTTCATGATAGTATAGTGATAAATGGGTCAACATTATGGAAAATTGCCCAAGTAGAGTCTTGGACAATATAGACAAAGATGGATTCGTAAGAAAAATTAGTAGGTTTGGACAGATATATGACAGTGGACGAGAGCATGGATTCATAGATTGGTTTAGAGAGTGGTTTAGAGACAGGAACATTATCATAATGGATGATAATTACACAGGAAATGGTTCTAACAATGCTAATGGATTCCAAGTTGACAGATATTTTTTGGACACATGAAGTGCATACATCAATTCACATTCAAAACAGAGTAATGCTTAGAAACAACAATGACAAAACTCCCTATGAACTATGGAAAGGAAGCGCATACAACAACATTTACATCAAGGTAACTCAAGGTAATATTTTATTAATTGAAATTTATGTTGATGATATTGTTTTGGAAGTACTAATGACAGGTTAAGCCAGAAATTTGCAAAGGATATGCAGAATGAATTTGAAATGTCATTACTTGGAGAACTATCGTTCTTTTTGGGTCTTCGTATATGTCAAATAAACCAAGGAATTTTTATTTCTCAAACTAAGTATATCAGAGAAATGATACAGAGGTTCAGAATGGAAGATTGCAAACTAGTTACCACTCCTATGCAAACCAGTTGCAAGTTGAGAAAAGATGATGATTCAAAGTCTATAGACCAGAGGAAATATATGTCAATGATTGGTATCTTACTATATGTGACAACATCCAGACCAGATGTAATGAAGGAAGTTGGAAAGGTGGCACGATTTCAAGAAACAGGAAAGGAATCACATGTATTAGCAGTGAAGAGGATTTTCAGATATCTCAAAGGAACATAAGAGTTTGGATTATGGTATCCAAAAGGAAAGGATCTATCACTTATTTCCTACACAGATGTAGACTGGGCAAGTTTCATTGATGACCGACAAAGCACCGGTGAAGCATCATTTTACTTTTGTGAGTGTTTAGTATCTTGTCTAAGCAAGAAACAATCATCAATATCATTATCTATAGCCGAGGCAGAGTATATTGCAACAACATGTTGTACAGAGGTTCTATGGATGAAACAAAATTTGACAGATATACAGGTTGAGTATGATGATCCCATTCCAATCTATTGTGATAATACAAGTGCCATCAGTATCTCAAAAAACTCGGTGATGCACTCGAAGACAAAGAACATTCCAATCAAGTATCACTTTCTACAGGAACAGGTTACAGAGAAGAACATCAGAGTTGAATATGTGGGAAAAAAGGAACAAGTGGCATAAATATTTACAAAACCTCTTCCACGGGAAGCCCTTGAGTATCTTTGCCAGAGACTAGGAGTAGTTTCTACTCCAAAATGAATGCTTTTGAATGCTTATCTTATATGTCTTATATGTATACGAGGAAGCACCATAAATAGGACAAAGGGGGGAAGATTTATCATATGCAAAGTTAAATTCTTGGAGAGAGAGAATAGAGGCATGTTTCCAAGGGGAGCGATTGTCACAAGGGAAGAATGAGTGATATGACTTCAGAGTGATACCCTTTGTCAAAGGGGGAGATATTATTCATATGAAGGGAAAGAGAGTAACTAGAGGCTTATAAACACAAAGAAAAATCAAAAGCATGTAGATAGGGGGAGCAACCCCAAGGAGAGTTCAGTCAGGGGGAGAAGACCTAAAGGGAGGTACCATTTTTCATTGATGTCAAAGGGGGAGAGATAGAAACATTGATGAAGAGTATAAGCATGAATTTTATCATGACTAAGTGTTTCCAACAATGTTGGTGTTGCCATCAATGCCAAAGGGGGAGATTGTCAGACAATTGGCTTAGGTTGATGGATAGTTGGTATAGATTGTTGGTTTTCATTGATTTCAACTATTGGAGAGTGATATTTTAGATTGATTTCAACCCTTAGTGATTGATGTCAACCCTTGGAGAAAGTCTGATAGCGAATTCCGATAGCACAAAGGTTAGGGTAATGGACCCAAGGTTGTTTCATGTATAATAGTATGAGTTTTAATATATTTCAAGGTAATACCATTATATATGTATAGTACGTGTCATTCCATTTCTGGTGGTATGTGGAACATCACATAACTCCTCACGGTTAGAGAGTTATGGCCATGAGAAGTTGGAGAACTTAGGTTTGGGTAATGGACCCAAGTTTGTTTGATGGATAATGGTATGAGTTTTGATATATTTGAAGGAAAACCTATTCTAGATGTATATTACATGTCATTCCATTTCCAGTGGTATGTGGAACGTCAAATAACTCCTCACGGTTAGAGAGTTACGTCCATGTGAAGTTGAAGAACCCTCATGAGTCATCTAGAAGCCCCAAAAGGTCAAAGTGGTTTAAGAGATTTTTAGAAGGTAAATAATAAAGTGAAGTGATGAGTTTACTATAATTCAAAGTGAATAAAAAATAAATTATTTAAATAATAAAGTTAATGGATAAATTATTAAGTTGACAAGTAGTTAGAAGTGGGTTAGCCCTAAAATAAGGAAAGTGGTTTAAGATGGTTAGAAGGTAACCCCTTGAGGTTAAGTGAAGTGATGAGTGTACTATAAGTCAAAGTGGATACAAAATAAATTATTTCAATAATAAATTTAATGGATCAATTACTAACTGGAAAAGTGGTTAGAAGTTGGTTAACCCTAAAATAAGGAAAGCGGGTGAACATGGTTAAAATATAACCCCTTGAGAAAGCTACATGAAAGTATAAATAAGAGGCAAATCTCTCTCATTTTACATCACACTTGAGAATATTGAATATCTATAGGTGACTAAGGTAACCAAAATATATCTAAGCCGAATTTCAGAGAGATGGTGAAGTAAATAAGGTCGAACTTTAAGGGAGGATACATTCTTTTGATGATGCTTTCCAAGGTATGTTATTTACAGGTCATCTCACCATTTTCGCAATAATTTTTTTTCTAGAATGATTCGAACTGTGAAATTGATAGGCCATTGAGAAAACATATCCAAGTAGTTGTGGTACAAATTCAATCTTATGGGTTGTTGTATTTTTGGAGTTACGCTCCATGGAAAATAGAGTTTCTGGATAGTCCTGAAACTAGTCTAAAACAAGTGTTTTGGGTAAAAAAGTCATAACTTCTTCATAATAGATCCAAATTAAGTAAGAACAAAAGTTTTGGTTAGAGTATAGTCTGTAGTATTCTTTGTAAAATTTTCATATCCATACAACAAATATTCTGTGCGGGGCATGCTCTACAAATTTGCTCTCTAGAATAAGCTATAATTCAACAAGGTATGCCATTTTTGCTATAACTCCTTTTCTAAGAGGTTCCAAGTAGTTGAACATGGAGGAATTGCATAAAACACACTAAAGAACATTGTGTACTATTTTAAGATCTTTATTCATTACAGGTACATAGTTATGATTATTTCAAGTTAGGGTTGTTGACTAATCCAAAACTAGTCATGTGAGGCTAAAGTAAAGTTTGATGAAAATGATAGTCTCTTGTTGTTAAAGTTAAGGAAGGTTTGCAGGTATGCGATCATATACACCAAGTCTATTATAGAGTTACAAATCATATTTGGATGATGAAATTTATGAGGGATTTTGGTTGAGGTACATGTTGGGTACATGGTTGTGACAAATAGTTGATGAGTTGGCACTTGCATGAGGTGTATAGTTGATGATGTTGGTACATATTGATGAGTTATATTTGATGAGTAGTTGATACATGACTGGTACATACTTGGTACATGGTTGGAGGGTGCACTTGTTAGTAGTATTGTTGACACATGGTTTATGGATGATGTAGCATACTTGTATTGGTATATTATTAGAAGAACATATTGATTTTGGTGATGATTATGAGTTGTTGTGTTATGGTTGGTTGATTCACATCTTTGAGAGTTGTCTTGGTGATTGATCTTGGTTATTAGATCTGATTTGGTTGATAATATTGATGATACATGTTGTTTTGATAGGATTTTGGACAGGTTGTTGTGATAGGTTGTTTGGATTGGTTGTTGTGACATGTTATTTATACAAGTTTGATGCATGTTGATGCACTTGTTCATGGTACAAGTTTTGTACAGGTTTGGTGCATGGTTGATGCACTTGTTCATGGTATAGGTTTTGTACAGTTTTTGTGCATGGTTGATGCACTTGTTCATGGTATAGGTTTTGTACAGGTTGGTGCATGGTTGATGCACTTGTTTATGGTATAGGTTGTGTTAGCACCAGAAGTCACCTCTGGATTGCTGCAGAGGTAAGCCTGATACCCATCAACATTTATGTCACATGTTGGTTAAAAGAGGGTCAAATGGATGTAATCCTGAGATAATATCTTCTTAACTCAGAGAAATTGGACTGATATGCACAAGCAAGTGAGGTATTGGTTGAATTTCAATCAGTAGGTTGTAGTAAGGGTGAGTAGGAGGAAGACTTTGGTGAGAAAATGTAGAGGTTTGTCGTGGACATCAGGTCTTCTAGCAGCCCAAAGAAGAAAAACTCAAACTCAAGATCTTCTTGAGTTCAAATCATAAATAAACTGAAAGGAATTATAACAATACTACAATCAAACATCCATCATAATGAGGTCACAATAATTCAAGCGAATTAGTCAATCATGAACTCTTTTAGCAATAGAAGGAAATAAGAGGGAGTAGGAAAGATGACTGTCATCAAACAAGAAGTATCAAACACATATACATAGCCAGAAAATTAGAAGCTTCATTAAGACTTTACAATTTGAAAGATTTTCTCTACCATCGACCATAACAAAATATCAAAACTAAGTACTTATACTCAAAACAACTTGCTCCCTTTAGAAGCACACTTTGGTCATTGCATTCAAGGCTTGACGTCTGCATTTTCTTCTGTCAGGCTGCACTTGTATTCTTCTGTCAGATGCAAGATCAGATCAGTATGGACTTCACAAGACAATCCATGATAGGGAAATTTTGACTGACAGTCTGCCCTCCACGGCTAGATTTTCCATGCTTTCCATTTATGTGGTGAAAAAAGGTTTCAACCACCTTCCTCATTTTCATTAACTACTTTCTTTGGGATCAGGGTGAGACCTGATACCCGTGAATTTTCTAGGCGAACTCATGACTCCTTTGAGTCAATTTTAGCGCCTCGAGGCCATGCAGATATTTCTTGGTGATCAACTCAGGTGCTTTGCTCCTTGGCATAACTCTTTTTCTTACCCTGCATGACCTTGGGCCATGACCTCGTGCTTATCCCAGGCACGTCGCGATTTTGCATATCACAATATCATGCTATGTTCTATACTCAAATCTCCAAGTCACGAAATCATGAAGCTAGGATCGGGTGACACGTGTCCCCTTTGATCGGACGACCCAAACAACATCAACATTTCATGACATCGCGCTTTGTGAGTCTTCAAGACTCTTCCCTCTTACTTTCCCGACTCATGAAATCGCAAAAAGTTGATCCAACGGTCCAACTCTCTCCTTTTATCAACGACTGCGATCTTTTCGCGAGTTCACATTTCGTGAGCTCTGATGACTCTACTCCTTGACCGCTCAATCTCATAAAACCATGAAGCACTGATTGTGCACCACATGTCCTTTGCAACACCAATGTCTAGGATGGACCTCGTGATTTCAGACCTCTGATGGTATATTTCGTGCAACTGGAAGATCCTAATCACCCGATTGTCATCGATCTAATCTTCCTGGTGGATTTTCTCCATTGAAAACTGACCTTGCTTGCTCGCTTGATTTACACTTATATTAGACCGCTTCAAATATTGCGCTTTGTGCTCACGACTACGGCCTATGGACAATTACTTTGATGACTGGCTGAGGGCTTGGGAAAACAAAAGTATCAGCGACAGAGGAAAAGAGAGAAGTGATCAACCTTAGGGAAAACATGAAGGCTAAGGGCCGATACTTCTTAGGAAATATGCTAAATAAAACATGTATATCAAATGGGTGAAGACAAATAGCTAAAAGCTACGAGCCGAGAGGAAAACTTACGATTAGGTCTGCAAAAGGATAGAAACAGGCAAAAATTACAGACCTAGGTAGAAACCATAGACTCACAAGACCTTAACAAGTTTATGCACTAACATTTGGCTCCACATGGGATGGCATGTTCCCTGCGAGTTGCCAAGAATGCGCAACTCTAGTGCCATGCTTTGGGTTATGGAGTCTCCTATTAAAAACTAAATAAATGTAAAACAAAGATGGTATTTACATTGGTGGGAAGTTGATTGCGGCTTTAAACAAAAAACATTTTCAGGAAGTGCCCATTTACATGGCCACTAAAAAATTCGTCTCCCTCCAAATTGTGCAACCTGTAAGTGTTATTTGGGAACCTCTCAAATATTTTGAAGGGGTCGATCCAAAGGGATTCAAATTAACCATGCTTGCCCTTGTCCTGCTTAGGTGCATCCCAATTGAGTACCATATCTCCCAGATGGAAATCCTTCTTACTGCTCTTCCTTTCAAAGGCCTGCTTGATCCTTTGCTAACAATCATGTGCTCTGGCTGTTATCTACTCTCTAGTCTACTGCACTTCTATTAGTTGATGAATCCTCCTGATCATGTCATACAGATCTTCATGGAAGTCTTGGAAGAACTTTGCCACAGGCATGATGAGCTGAGAAGGAAACACTTCTTCAATTCCATATACACATTGGAAAGGAGAGATGCTCAGGGACCGCTTTGTTTCCACTCTATGAACCCATAGAGAAAATTTGAGCTTTGAATCCCATGCTTTCTTGTTATCCTCTAGTAGTCTTTTGATGATCTTTACCAGGATTTTGTTAGAGGATTATGCTAATCCATTTCCTTGGGGATAGTAGGGGGTAGAGTGGATCACTGCAATCTCGAACTTCTCACAAAACTTGATTATTGGTTCATCCTTAAAGGATGCATCATTGTCAATGACGATTCTGGTCGGGAAACCAAACCTTACTATAATATCCTCCAGAAAACCAATTATCATCATATGGGAAGCATTTTTTGTGGGGATAGCCTCTATCCACTTGGTGAAGTAATCTGTTGCAGTCAAAATCCACCTGTGTTGATTGCTTGAAGCAGGACAAATTTCCCCAATGAAGTCAAGACCCCACTGCTGGAAATGTCTTGAAGCTGCTACAGGCTTAAGTGACAGAGGCTTGAGTTGTTGCTTCCTAGATAATTTCTAGCATTTGATGCAAGCTCTGATTTTCACACAAACATCAGTGAATAGAGAAGGCCAATAATACCCAGCCCTGAGAACTTTGTAGGCCATGGTTTTCCAGAAATGGTGTCCCCCACATAGGCTTCCATGAAAATCAAACATAACCCTTTGTGCCTCTTGTGGGTCTAAACATCTCAGAAGAACTCCTAGAGGGTCCTTCCAATACAAGACTTGGTCAATAAGGCAATATCTGTTTGATTTGAGTTTTAAATCTCTTGCCTTACTCTTTCCCATACCATCAGGGGACCTTATCTCTTGCAGGAACTATATAATATCTTTTTACTAGGTGCATTTTGCTAATGGAGGGTTGTCTCAAGGACTTTTATCAAACGCTTCAGCCAACTGGTTTTCTGAGCAAGTGTTGATGAAGTTAACCCCCAAATATTTAGAATTAGATTCAACCAACAACTTGGCTAAACCTTGACCTTTAATTATCTTGGTAGGTTTTATTTCTAGATCAAATTCGAGGATTTTGGCAATCCACTTGCTCCTTCTCCTGTCTATGTCAGGCTGAATGAGAATTTCCTTCACAGAAGATGAAGGAACATACACAATGATTTTTGAATGCAGAACATAGACTCTAAAAGCTTTGAGAGCTTTCACCAAGGCATAGGCCTACTTCTCCATGATATCATATCTGACCTATGTGTCTCTTAATGCTCTGCTGAAAAATGAAATAGGCTGCTCCAGCCCTTCAACATTTTTTTGTAGTAAAACAACTTCCACTGTATAAAATGAGGCAAAGGAAAAGATCAAGAAATCCTTGGAATAATTAGGACTAACTAACATAGGTGCTTCAGTCAATTCCCCTTTAATTTGGTTGAAGGATTCTTTGGGCTCGACCATCCATTTTACTTCATTCCCCTTCCTAAGCATGGTCGTGATATGATTCACCAATTCAACAAAATTGGAAACAAACCTTCTTAGAAAATTAATTTTTCCCAGGAAGGACTGAACTTCCTTCTTGGATATGGGAAATGACAAGGCTTGAATAGCTTCCACCCTACTGGGATCAATCCTGACTCCCTCAGATGATACTATGTGTCCTAGTAATTTCCCTTCCTTCATGGTGAACAATGATTTCTTGGGGTTTAAGGAGAGACCAAAACTTATACATTTCAAGAAGACTTTCCTCAGATGACAACAATGTCTTTTATCAGATATGGAAAAGACAGTTATGTCATCCAAATAGATGACCAAAAATTTATCCCTTTCTCCAATGAAGGCAATGTCCATGGCTCGTTGGAAGGTTTCTCCTATGTTCATCAATCCAAAGGGAATTTTGGCATACATGAATGTGCCCCAAGGAGTGGTGAAAGCTGTCTTTTCTCATTCTTCAGGTAGGAAAAAGATCTGATTGTAGCCAGAAAAGCCATAAATCATGGAAATCCTAGATGCACCAGTCACCCTCTGCAATATGTGTTCCATCTTTGGTAGCGGGTAATTTTCCTTCTTTGAGCTTCTGTTCAGATTTTTGAAATCGACACAGAGTCTGATCTCTCCATTCTTTTTCCTCACCAGGACCAGGTTGGCCAACCATTCATAATATCTCAAAGGGACAATGATTTGGATGTCCAACAACTTCTTTATCTCCTTTTCCATAATAGGCAGCAACATAGGATTTATTTGCCTTAATTTCTGCCTAAATGGTTCAGCCTCCTCTTTCAATGGGATCTTATGCTCGATGATGCTGGTGTCATATGTTCTGAGGTCTTCATAGGTCCAAGTAAAGACATAAAAAAATTCTTTTAATAACTCAACATACTCGGTCCTCTGCTCCCTTGACAGGATGCTTGATAGCTTGACAAATTTCATATCCTTCTCTGTGCCAATATTGCACTCATCCACATCAACATCATCATTTGAGGCTTTTCCCTTTACTGCCACATCGTTCCCATGAAAAAATATTTCTAAAGGAACTAATCCCTTTGGAATATGGTTTATAGGAAACTGGACAATATGGTTATTAACAATTTTATTCAGAAATACTTCGGGGGGAGGGTCACCTTCGACATCATGATCTTGATCAATATGTAATGCAGAGAATTCATTAACCGACTCAAGAAATATTATGATTTCAAGATCATCCTCGAACACCTTCCAGTGCTTGATATTGTCAGGTACAGAAGACCTATATCTAATCTCAACATCATACCCGAGCTTCGGTGGCAGTGGGATCCTGAATTGGCTCGCTGATATGGCCAAAGAATTAGCCATGGTATTTTCCTCTCTTGGGACAAATGAAATATTGAAAGCCAAGAAAAAGTTGTCAACTAGATCCCACACTTAATTTTTGTAACTTCTGAGCCGAGGATGTTTGGCCTGATAAGAATTTCTAATCTGCCAGACAATCAACTCAGCATCACCGAACATTGATATCTCTTCGATCCCCATTTCCTTTGCAACCCTCAAGCCTAAAACAAGAGCTTCATACTCTGCCACATTACTGGTAATTTTGAATTCTAATTTGTATGACAGAGATATGATTTGTTGAGCAGGGAAAACAAAAACTACTCCAACACCAACAACTTCTCTGGAAGAGGCTCCGTAAAAAAAATATTTATGCATAGAGGCAATTGAAGGAGAATATTCATAGAGAGTAGTGCACTTTCTGATCTCTAGAGGAGGTTTAGGGGTATTAGTGAGATGCAATAAGATGGATCCCAGATCAGTGTCAAGGGAAAATATAGGATTATTAGTGGGGTCTTCTTCATCACTAATAATGTAGGCCAACTGAGATTCTTTGTATAGTCTCCTATGCTCCCCTCTGAACATTGGAATGGTGGCATATGTGAGGTCAATGTGAAAGGTTCCCAAAAGTCTTTTTATCCAAGACCTTGACAAGAGCATGCCACACTTGGGGGGAACATCAGCTACCACGATATCCATGATCACACTCTTCATGGGCAACTAAAACAAGGTCACGACCATATATTTGATGACCCCAAGACATTTCACTCTCCTTGAATCAAAATAATACAAATCATGATAAGCCTTTGTGATTTCCAACCCGAGTTCTTCCATGACAGTTTTGGGCATAATATTATGAGATTCCCCTGAATCCATCAAACAATTATGCAACACTTTTTCATGTATGTTCAATGATGTATAGAAGGGAGGGGATGAATCATATCTATCTTCTACCATAGGACCCAAGATGATTGTTGGCTTTTGATCTTGAAGATTTATTGAGTCTGTGGAATGGAAAGATGGCTCAGATTACAACAACTTAGAGAGGGATTTTTTGAAATCTTCATTCTTGAATAGCTCTGAAAGGGGCATATGAATTCTGATATTTTGCATTTCGTGCTCAAAGTTAAAAGAAGAAAGGGGCTTCAAAACTTCTCTCACTTCTAGGATAGGGTCTTTGGGTATCGGTGAGGGGTTCTGAGCTTTCTTTTCTTTGCTGTTGTTTGCTACGTCCTTAGCAGGCTTCTCTACTCTGGAAGGCTGATCACGGGCATCAAACTTCCCTTCTTTCTTCTTAGACCTGAGATTGTATTTATTAGGATTGTTATATGCCTTCTCACCTTTACTTATCTCCTTTATTTGACTTTTCATGAGGGATTCCTCGTATGTAGATTTAGTCAAATGGGGAAACGGGGAAGTGTCTCCAAGACAATGGATTTCAGGATCAAGCTCTTCTTCCTCCCTCTCTTCATCAACAACTAGGTTATTTTGGAGAGGTGTTTGGATTTTTTTATCATCTCTCTCTCTGTTTCTGGGCTCTCTGGGGAGAATTTGAGGGAATTGTCTAGTCTTATGAAATTGGCTCTATTATCAACATTTTGAGGATTTTTGTATGTCTTCTTCCCCTCTACTTCCAATCTTTCCATTCTAGTTGAAAGTGATTTTAGTAACTTGGTGACTTAATCCATTTGAGGGGGGTGAGGCAGAGGAATAGGAGGTGGAGGCTTCAGATATTCCCCTTGGTATGTCCCTATCAGCCTTATTCCTAAGTCGATTTACTACTAATACGTTAGACTCTACTTCCAGGGGAATCTTGCATATGATTCAAGGAAGTATCTCTTCTCTCTCTCAACATGAGGCATAAATGAGGGTCAAAAGCACTAGCATAGGTAATCTTGGCAGAGGCTTCTATAGGCTTTATCTCAGTAGGGATATTATTGTACATCTTGTTGAATCTTTTGGAGAAGTCGGAGACATATTATCCCTCTTCTTTCTTTAGATCCCCAAACTCTTTAATATAATACATAAAGTCTTTTTTATCCCCCCATTGTCTCAAGAAAACATCATCCAAAGCTTCAATCTCAACAAGGGATCCATGGGTCAATCCCCTAAACCATTTCCTAAACTCACCATCAAGGCTCTAGACAAAGACTCTCATCCAGACATCTTCATTTTCAATATTCAGAATGTTTGCATAACTGTAAAAGGAAACAAGGTGTTCTTCAACAATTATGTCTTCTTCTTTTGTGAACTTGGTAATATACTTTAGGTAATCTCCAACAGGGAGAGCATTCATTGGCTGAGGCAGGACTAAAGGGGAATATCTTGCAACCACCTAAGAGGGTTAGCACCTGCCATAGGGATAGTAGGTGGAGGAGAAATAAGAGGGGAAGGGGTTCGAACAAGGGAGACTAGAACTGAACTTCTAGGAGGAAAGGGAAACAACAAAGGATTTGGAGAAAAGGCTATACGGTTTGAAGGGAAAGAGGATTCCCTTTTTGCAAAATCAATAACTCTAACAGGAGGAGGAGTAATAAAACCTCAAGTGGGAAAATATTATGAGGTCTGGGGTCTATACCAAGGTACAACTTCAGGGGAGAGAGGAGTGACAAGGATTTCTCCCTTCAAATCTAGACCAAGAGGGGAAAAATCAACAGGAACACTCCAAAACTTTAAAATTCGGAAAAATTCAACAAATGGTATAATAGGAGAATGAGACGCAACTATCGGAGTTTCTAAAGGAGGACAGTGAAAATTATCAAAAATACATGGTTTAGCAGCAGAAGTACCTTCTCAAGGGGCCTTTCCATTTCTTACAATTTTCTCTGGGTCAACTTTAGGTGTTGCTAAAGGAAGCTATGGGGTAGACCTTGTGTGTCTGCCTTTAGAAGACACAACTGAAAAAATGGAGTCGCCAGTGGATTTTCATCAATGGAGTCACCACAATGGAGTCGCCAGGTGCACAATTGCAATCTTTGATGTACTAAGTTCTGATGCACCTTCATAACTAGTAAGTTTTGTCGATCAATCCCAGAGGAAATCTTCAATTTCGTCCCCGACAATGATGCCATAAATGTTAGCACCAGAAGTCACCTATGGATTGAGGTAAGACCGATAGCCATCAACATTTATGTCACAGGTTGGTTAAAAGAGGGTCAAATGGGCGCAATCTCAGGATAATATCGTCTTAACTCAGAGAAACTAGACTGATATGCACAAGCAAGTGATGTCTTGGTTTAATTTCAATCAGTAGGTTGTAGTAAGGGTGAGTAGGAGGAAGACTTTGATGAGAAAATGTAGAGGTCTTCTGTGGACATCGGGTCTTCCAGTAGCCCAAAGAAGTAAAACTCAAACTCAAGATCTTCTTGAGTTCAAATCATAAAGAAACTGAAAGGAATTATAATAGCACTACAATCGAACATCCATCATAATGCAGTCACAATAATTCAAGTGAATCAGTCAATCATGAACTCTTTCAACATCAGAAGGAAACAAGAGGGAGTAGGAAAGCTAATTGTCATTAAACAAGAAGCCTCAAACATAGATACATATCTAGAAAATCAGAAGATTCATTAAGACTTTACAATTTAGGAGCTTCTTTTTACCATCGACCATAACAAAATATCAAAACTAAGTATTTATACTCAAAACAACTTGCTCCCTTCAGAAGCACACTCCGGTCATTACATTCAAGGCTTGACGTCTTCATTTTATTCTGTTACGATGCACTTGTATTCTTCTGTTAGACGCAAGATTAGATTGGTATGGGGTTCACAAGAAAATCCATGATAGGGAACTTTCGGCTGACAGTCTACTCTCCATGGCTAGATTTTCCATGCTTTCCATTTATGTGGTGAAACAAGGTTTCAACCACCTTCCCCATTTTCATTAACTACTTTCTTCGGAATCAGGGAGAGACCTGACACCCGTGAATTTTCCAGGCGAACTCATGACTCTTTTGAGTCAATTATGGTGCCTTGAAGCCATGCAAATATTTCTCAGTGACCGACTCAGGCTCTTTGCTCCTTGGCACAACTCTTTTCCTTGCCTTGTGTGACCTTGGACCATGACCTCATGCTTATCCCAGTCGCACCACGATTTCGCATATCACGAACTCATGCTGCGTTCTATACTCAAACCTCTGAGTTGCGAAATCGTGAAGCTCGGATCGCGTGACACGCGTCCCCTTTGATCGAACAACCCAGACGACATTGACATTTCAGGAAATTGTGCTTCATGAGTCTTCAAGACTCTTCCCTCTTACTTTCCCAACTCGCAAAATTGTTAAAAGATTATCCAACGGTCCAACTCTCTCCTTTGATCAACAGCTGCGATCTTTTCTCGATTTCACATTTCGTGAGTTCTGATGACTCTGCTCCTTGACCACTCCATCTCGTGAAACCACAAATCACTTATTGTGCACTAGGTGTCCTTTGCAACACCAAAGGCTAGGATGGACCTCGCGATTTCAGACCTCTGATGATGTATTTCGTGTAATTGCAAGATCCCGATCACCCGATCGTCATCGATCTAATCTTCCTGGTGGATTTTCGCCATTGAAAACTGACCTTGATTTCTTACTTGATTTACACTTATAATAGACCACTTCAAATATTATGCTTGGTGCTCACGACTACGGCCTATGAACAATTACTTGGATGACTGGCTGAGGGCTCGAGAAAACAAAAGGATCAGCGACAGAGGCAAAGAGAGAAGTGATCGAACTTAGGGAAAACATGAATTCTAAGGGCCGATACTTCTCAGTCAAGCTGCTAAAGAAAACAGGTATATCAAATGGGTGAAGACAAACAACTAAAATCTATGAGCCAAGAAGAAAACTTAGGATCAGGTCTGTAAAAGGAGAGAAACAAGCAAAAATTACAGACCTAGGTAGAAACCACAGACTCACAAGACCTTGCCAAGTTTATGCGCTAACAGATTGATTACAGGTTTATTGGTAGAGGTTTAAAACAATATATCTTACAGTGATATTGTGACAGTGGTTCCATCATTCTGCCTATATGTCAGGGCGGTTGGACGGGGCAAGGACAGGTGGTTGTAGCCACCTTTAGTTTATAGTCGAAGAACATAGGGGGTTGTAGCCTCCTTCTGGTTGTAGCTAGATAATTGGGGAGTTGGAGCTTCCCTCAGGTTGTAGCCTGAGAAACTAGGGGGTTGGAGCCACCTTCCAGTTGCAACTAGAAAACAAAGGAAGTTGGTGCTTCCAATGAATGTAATTCTTCAAAACATATAAGAAAAAACATTCTGTGGTTTTCTTCCGTTTTGGGTTTCCACGCAAAACACTATTGTACTGCGTATGTGTATGATTGTTCATTTATTCATTGCTTATTTACTCTACAATTATTGGATGATAATGCTACATTGATATAACACTTGGATTATATGGTTAAAAATGATTAGATTGCTCTATTACTGAGTCACCCCCCCTCTTAGTAATTCAACAGTTTCATGTTATGAGGTAGTGATTGACATGAAATCCACCAATGGGTTAAGATGACCAATTCATTCAATGATATAGTGGGAGCCCATATATATATATATATATATATATATATATATATAGGATAATATCTACAAAGTAATATCTTATCCAATATGGAGACAAATCAAACAACCATCCTATTCCAGTGGTTCTTTTTCCATGTATAACTTTCAATGGGACATGGGACCATCTTGAGAAGGCTAGAGTGCCTGATATTGAAGTTGTGATGTCAAAGTCTGGAAGAAGGGTTGGAGTATTTCTTGCTTGTGGAGTTGTATTGGACATCAATGCCCAACGCTGAGTACCTAGTAGGAGTCACAGAGGAAGTTTAGGTTATCCTTTCAATATTCCTGGGGTATGAGAATAGTGCACCAGACCAAATGCGTGCATGGAAAAATGAGGTCTCAGGCCTTGGGGCCCTAGTTAGAATGATGGGATTTATGCTTGGTATCAAAATTTGGGAAGAGGGATAGAATTATACTCTCTCTTCCCTGGAGTTGTGATGTGACTTTCGATGTCTGTTGTGTTCACTTCGGTGGCTCTTATACTAGTTACAATAGAGGGTGATGTGGAATATAAAGAAATAAAGTTATAAAAAAAACACGTCTAAGAATCATAATTAAAGTTAACTTCATGACAAATCTCCTTGAATGGGGGGACATTTAATTCCCTATATTTAATAAATATTAAATACTAGAGAAAGAAAATTATAGATGGTTTTAAAATAATAATAGGTGATAACAATTTAAGAAAATAATGAATAAACCAATAAATAATAAAAACATGATAATAATACTTAGTAAACAACTAATATATTAGAAAGGAAAGTAATGAAAATGAAAGAGAAATT
>ML794186.1:294990-307278 GCA_009831015.1 Picea engelmannii
TAATAAAATAAACACTACATTTAAATAATAACAAAATAATTTTACAAACTTTCTAAATGTATTTAATTTAACAAATATAAAAATGACATTTTCAATAAAAGTTCGTCTATCATAAAAGAAGAATGTCAACAATGTAAATAGATGAGCCAAGTCAACCAAAAAAAAAGTGTTTGGATTGGAAAAACCAAGAGAAAAGTCATCATTATGGAAATAAAATGAATTAGAGCTCCTCTATCGTAAAAGATGAATGTCAACCATGTCAACTAGCCACATTAACAAAAACAAATGTGTTTGGATTGAAAAAAACAAAAGAAAAGTCATTATTAGTGAAATAAAATGAATGAAAAAGAGTCACGTTTTTTAAAATTGTTTTTAGATAAAGGATTATGCATTCAAAATTGTTTTTAGATAAAAGAGTATGCATGTGTTATTAATGTTAGGATTATTCTTATTATAGTAGATTGTTTTGGGTTTGTTGAAGTTGTTGAGAGATTTTCTCAACCTCTCCCTCTAAGATTGGAAACAATTAGATCTCATTCCAATTATATATACCGAAAGTATTCAAGTGTAAGTGTGTAATACAAATCATTTTGTGTGATTTCTTTATGCAGTGATTACTCTCCATATTCTCAATTTGGTGTCAAAGTTCATCTGAGCCTAACTCCCTCATGGGAGAGCTCAGGAAGATGGAAGAGATCTGAGGATAATTCTATGTACATATGTATTAGTGTAGGTGTGTTTTATTTTTTCTTTTGCTGGTGTGGAAATTCATGTGTCCTGTGTGTGGGTAGTTTGTTGGCGCTGCCTCTGTCAAAGAAGAAATCACTGCCCATCATTTAAAGAAGAAAATTGTTGCCGATGTAGCTGGAGAATCGTGTATGAAGAGAGAGAGCCGCCTAGACTGTCAGATCCGTGAAGTATGCATATATTTGAAGGAACGACATAGTCTCGGCTATAGTGCTGCGTGGATGAGTTTTGTTTTATTCTTGTATGAGATATGCTACTGGGGAAGATCAATTCGCTATCTAATGTCTATTTCTCTAGAATTTGTGCCTTGAAGGAAACAAAATCACCTAGAAGGAACCTGCAGCATGAGGCTAAGAATATTTTTATCAAACATTTCAATGATGTATAGCCAATTTTGATTCGCTGTTGGTAATACTGTATGTTGAAACATGAATTGTTTTCCAACACTATTGTGGAGAGTTGCAACCTCAATTGCTACTAAGGAGGAGGTCGTCACCGACGCCTAGAGGCAACAACCACTTACAATGTTATTTGATGCGTGTGTGTGGGATCGTTGTGGGATAGGTGTAAGTCGCATGATTTTTGGAGAGCCACTGAGCTTAAAATATTGCTTCCAGAGTATAGAAGACTCTCTGCAGGGTTTCTTTTGCTGTAGAAGATCTCCCAGAATCACTCTTGTGATCGTACTCATAGTGCTTTGGAAGCAAGAAAATCCGCGAAGATCTCCAAGCATCGTTGACTCCTATCTTCAAGTAAAGGTGTCCAACGCATCCATCTCATAAGGCCTCATACATTTTGATTCCCGTTGCAATGGGTGGACTTTATGTTCAGCAAGTGTTCGAGTTGGTTTGGTAGATTTGTTGTAGTGTTACATATAGTTGTGTATGTTATATTATTTTTTTTTGTAAAATTATATTGTCAAGAACCACTCAAAGAACAGAGTGACAAAATTCAGGTATGTAGTTCTTGATGTTCTTTGGAGCTATAAGAACGAACACATAACTGGTTTGAGGTCTGTTAAAAGATGGAGATTTTTGTTGTATTTTGGTGCTTCAAGATCATCAGTTAAGGGTTATCATTGTGTTGGTGAGTGTGTGTAAAAAGGTCATTTTGTAAGATTGATTATTGAATGTTTCAGTATCGAGGCTATTCTTCGGGGTAGTTTAGAATCGTCGATCCTATAGATACTTCATTAATGGTCTGAAGCATTTGTAACTGTTTTGGATGAATTGGTAGCTCGAAGATGATGGAGAGAAAGATTGTTGTCTATGAAGTTCAGAGGTGGGTGTAGGTGTTGATGAGAACCATGTCAGACAAAGTTCAGTATTGTAATTTGTGTTGTATTGTAATTTGTAAAGTAAGCATTAAGGGAGGTTGTTAGGATTATGCTTACTTTAGTAGATTGGTTTGGGTTTGTTGAGGTTGTTGATAGATTCTCTCAACCTCTCCCTCTAAGTTTGGAATCAGTTGAATCTCACTCCAACTAAATATACCGAATGTATTAGTGTAAGTGTGTAATACAAATCATTTTGTGTGATTTCTTTGTGCAATGGCTGCTCTCCATATTCTCAATTATTAATACGTATATGTTTTTTTTTGTTATTAATACGTGTATGCTTTATTAACATGAATATGCTTTTTTCACATAGATTAATATCTATGTAAAGATAAACATGGTGACACCATGGAAATTTGATAAGAGCTTAAGAAATTCAAACAAAAATGTGTGTGCTTTCCTAAAATGTGTTTCTAAAATTCACAACAAGCTTGTGTTTCCATTGCACTTGTTTTGAGAAGCATCGTGTACCCACAATTATCATTTAATAAGAATTAAGTATTGATATTATGTCTAATATTTTTATGCATATGTATGTATATGAATTCCTTATAAATTTATTTGTATTAATTTAATTGCTTAAATATTTACCTTATTTTAATATTTTCATTATATACAAGTCAAGTTACATACATTGTGGTTTTTGTAGCTACATGAATTTAGTGGTAGGTTAAACCTCTTGTGTGTGGGACAAGGGAAAATCACAAAAAATCATTACACTATTTCAACTTACTTTTATTAATAATTTCACTTGTTATTTCAATTTCTAAATTTTATCTTACAATAAATAATTATTTTATTCTTTATATATCATATACAAAATATATATTAATAATTTAATAAACTAGGGAGTTAATATGTATATAAACTATTTTTTTTAGTTTTACTTTTTATTTATTTATTAATTTTTAAAATTTAGAGGATTTCAGTTTTTTATTTAAATTTTGTAAGATCAAAATTTTATGGTTAATTTTTCATTTATAAAGAAAAACATAGTTAAAGTTTTCATCAATAAAGTGAAATCATGATTTTTGTAAAATAAACCTTAATGTAAAAGTTATTATAAATCAATTTAAGAAAATTATAAATTAAAAAATATATATAATTTTTTAAAAAAATTGGCAAATTTTTTTTTGTGAATTAATTAACTTTTCAAACAAAAGGAAATTAAGTTTGTGGATTAATTAACTTTCTCCATTTAAAAAAACTCAGAAAAATTATCTTATTAAATTTTGAACCTTCCCAAAAAAAACAAGTTTCATAAACAACCTTGGAAATTGTTCTTCACAATACCATTATTTTGTTAAACCATTTTTTACATCGCTCTAAATACCTACAAGTTAATTAGGCCTATACGCAATTAACTCCGTTTGTTTATTTCCTGGGAAACTATGTTGTAGATTTATAGTCCAATTTATTGTTCAAATCCTTGACTTTCGGGGTAAACATTACGCTTCCGACTTTCCAGTCAGCATATAGTGTAAGCGTCAACCTTACTTCCGACTTTCGGGGTAAACCTTGGAGAATTTGTTTTTTTTTTTTTCAAGTTTTGCAGTTCCAACGTACATTCAGATATCGCTATCCATTACTGTTTCTCAGGTTACGTAGTCGACATTTTGTCGAAAGAATTCTTAGTGTTTATTCGGAAGTCAATGGCGTTTGGTCGGAAAATTTCTCAATTTTCCTCCGCCACCTAATATTATATTGTGGCCGAATATTGCTTCACTGCTTTTCGACCTGCACTCATACTGTAGCGTGGACGGAGGAAGATGATTTTTTCATCTTGTCGCGTGGATTCAAAGAGCAGTGGTTAAATTAAAATGAATCTCTAACTCAAGGAACGATAAACTAACTTTGATTTTTGATAATTGTGCAGGGTTATTAAAAAAAACATGTGACATTAAGAATATACAAACAAATTGTCAATATTAAATCTTTGAACACGTGTTTGTTTTAAATTCAAAGTTATTAAAATTCCCATGTGGTGATTACTGAAACCAATTTCCATCTTTGGAATGGTGTGCCGTCTCAGTTGAATTCAAACATTTAATTCTAATAGTCTCATTTATGTACTCGTCGTCGTAAATGACGCTTCATTCATCCTTTATATATGGTATAAGAAATCCTCTTGAATTGAATTCCTGTGAAAAAGTTGTATAAGTATTTGTAAATTGTTTTGAAACCAATACCTGCCACACCACAATGAAATGGACATACCATCCTCATTTAGAAGTACCAAAGTACAAGAAATGATATATATTTATTTTTAAGATTATCAAAGAATCAAATTCTCTATATGTTATTTTAATTTGCAAGAGCAATGTTACACATCCATAAGTGAGTAAGAGATTACAAATTCATATAAGAGTAAAGAGCAATGTTATACATCCAAGAGATTACAAATTCATATAAAAGTAAGTGATCAAATGGCAATGGAGATGATTTCTTAATAGTTAACTTCATACATAGTGAATGAGGATGAATGAGGATGATTAATAGTTGAACTCATACATAGTGAATGAGGATGATTATTAAGATTCGTGTCACATAGGATGATTATTAATATCTCTCTCACATGTTTTGGAAGGGTCAAAGGGGTCAACCAAGAGAAGGAAGAAAAAAAAGATTGGGATGATCTTGGGAGTGGCTTGGCTTGGCTTTTCAAGACAAGATACTCAATTTTTGGGATCAAGGTAGTTAAGTAATATGCCCATGATATGATTTGTATTTATGTAGTTGTTTTGGTTAGTTATATTAGGATATTTAACTAAATAGTATTTATTAGCCTCTTAATTGTATAAATATCATTATATGAGAAGGGAAAAGGGGTTGGTTAGAGAGTTAGTGGATGTTGTTTATGTGATGCTTATTCATTCTATGTTTATGAATAATGAATGAATACTTCTACATTATAATGAATGTTGATGGGGTAGAAACACCAAATCAAGACCAAAGGGGTCACTTTTCTAGACAAGGAAAGCACAAAAAGGTCTTGATTGGGCATCACATTGAGCCACAAACAAGAGAAATGTGTATATATGTGATGAGGTGATAGTTAAGAAAGTAGTAATTTTCTATGATGAGACTATAAGAAATTATAAGTGATATATATGTTATGCTCTTAGGAGGCATTGTAATTGTAAAGATTTGATCGGAAGTTAGTGGCCGAATTTAGATAAGTTTTATCATTATTATGAGTGGATTTTTTTCCTACTCTTAGGTTTTCCCACTGTAATTTACGATATCAGTTGATTATATTGTGTTTATCTATCTAATTTCTTACTAATGCAATGATTTATGATGTTTTGTGTATGAAGGATTCATGTTGTATGTATGTTATGCTTAATTTATGGTAAATTCAAGGCAATACATATATTTATAGCTAACCTTTGTGGTGCATTTTGGCTCAAGACTTTACACCAAAGCCAAAATAATCATACCAAAAAATATAACAAGATGTATTGTCTTGATGGGAAAACTCCAATAACAATTATAAGCAACAAACTTAGTAAAACATATTATAGGGATTTTGACAACATCAAGATTGAGAAAATATATATCCAATCGAAATTGTGAGTGTGTTTTTAGTTGAACCACTTTCTTAAAAAGTGTGTATAGCATAGTTAGAAAAGAATATGATGTTGAATTCTTACAACA
Organism: Picea engelmannii; assembly: GCA_009831015.1. NCBI lineage: Eukaryota > Viridiplantae > Streptophyta > Pinopsida > Pinales > Pinaceae > Picea > Picea engelmannii. The sequence continues at coordinate 300,731 of ML794186.1, forward strand.
TGTTAAGATAGAATGGAATATACCCTGGCATAATCCATGTCTGACATGCTACAAAGGAAGATGCATAACATTCATTTATGTTCTACTATTACATGGATAGAATTTAAAAACCACAAGTATAATGACTTTTATAAAATCCATTTCAATAATATATCTTTAATAAATCAAGAACATAGAAGACTAAAAGACTCAAACACATAACACAAATGACACAAGTGCGTACATAATCATACCGAATACAAGTAATTTATGAAACTAGGTTTAGCAAGCCTTAAAATCCCCAAATATATTGACAGGATCTCTAGAATGGAACATCATATCCAAAATTCAAAAAATGACATACACGGGTTGGAAAATTCCCTTTTGATCTATGAAGAGATTTCTAATGTGTCTAGAAGTCTCCACTATGCTATTAACAACAAGATAAAACTAGAGGCTATATCCTAAAGGTACACAAAATAGACACACTAGACATACACCAAAACAAGTTAGTCCTGTAAGAGAGAGAGTCCAATTCAATTGGATTACCTAAAGTATCTTCCACCCCACTAGTTTGACACAAATCCCTTAGGTTTCGATTAATAGCTACCCCTTGAGTTCAAGCATCCCTTCATCATTTAGTATTTTCTTCCTCCCATGCCACATTGATTAGGGTGCTATACTTCAATTGCAAATCCTCTAGATACTACATGACCATGTTCTGTTCGCACCTCCGCATAGGTCTGGTACCAATTATGAAAGCCACTAACTCCTTCATGTGTCACTTAAGATCAACAATGCTACAATATTGAGATTTATGACTCCAAAAACACAAGTATCAAGGATGAGGTGACAAATTTCTTCATCCACCCATCCATGGGATGTTTTACTCCTCTTTCATACAAATACATACTCCATATCATCCAATAACTTGCAAATGGTGGTAGAATGATTGAATTGATAAGCATCAACAAGGGCCATTGCATCCCTTGTATTCTTCTCTCTCTCAAGTGACCTACCCCTTCTTTTTGTCTTTGAAACCATCCCAAATGTGTAAAACTCCATATCAATGAAGGATATTCTGACATGTGAAAAGAGGGTCCCTTATTCATCTTGAACTCATCAAGCTAAAATAAACACAACAAACTGCTAGTCTCCTCACACATTGATCTACAAATTGTCAGATATTCCATTGGAATAGTTCATCAAAAAATATCTTACAATATTTTTGAAATATTTTATTATACAATTTATTACCTTAGATCTCATATTTAATACTACTAGCATAGTACTCAAAATTATTGAAATAACTGAAAAAAAATAAAATAAAAATGAAAGAAATAAGAAAATGAACAGAAGATGTTACCTAGGAAATCCAATATGGGAGAAAGCCCAACTACAAGGTGAGGTGATCCGGATTATTTTTGGCATGGAATGAGAGTGGAGATATAATAAATAAATGTACAAAGATATCTTGGATATTCAATAACATAACATAAGTGTATCAGAGATGCAACCATAAACACAGAGATACAATAATACACAATTTTCTATTAATGACCAAAAATGTATAAAGACTGTAAAATACAGAGTGAAAGAATCGCTAGAATGGTGGCCACTTATCTCTGAGAAGAGATGTGATGGCTACTCACAATTGTAAGAAAATGATTATTATAATGAGGCTCCAAAGGCCTTTTTAACATAAGTAAAATCCAAAACCCTAACCCCGGAAGATGAAAAACCAAAAGGTTTGCAGGCCTCGATGGGGGTAGTTGATACGTCAAATTCCCGGGGGCGTAACTTTTTCATACGATCTTCGTTTAGGGTGCTCGATACACCGTTGGAAAGGTCTAACCTAGAATAATTATTTTTGACCAGTCCCAGCTAGTGCCATTGGAAATATCTTGGACCCTGAATCCAAAAAAAAATGTCGTTTAGGGCCTCAAAATGACCCTGGAAGTTTGGAACCCGAAAAACTGGCAAGATGGAAAACTATTTTTTGAGCCCATGGAATAGGTGGGTGGCCACCGATATCCACCTGGATCAATCCTCCCTCCTTATGAAGCAATGGTATCCATTGCATTGATTTCCTGGGGGGGAGAGGGAAGCGTTAGTTGAATCTAAATCTTGGTGAGTTGCTTGTCTTGATGGAGACGTCGTGCTGCTCGATTTGTGGAAGGATGTCACAAAACTCTTGTTGGTGGGGTTGAATTTGTTCAACCAGTCGGGCTATCTGAGATGACTTTTTGCAGAAGGAATCTTTGGGGTTTGTTACAATCTTCTTGACCTGCTTTTGTTGGATAAAAGGTGCTTGGGCCGAGGCTGTAGTGGTTGCAGTATCCTTCTGTTCCCCTTTTGAACAGATTGTGAAGAAGCTATATTTTGTAGTATGAGATACTACCTTACGGCATAGTTTAGGTGGGACAATAGTTGGAACTACCTCTGGTATTCTGTAGAGATGACCCCCTAGAGTAACAATGACACTACGGGGTTGAGACTCATAAACAACATAGCATTTCCACATATATGGCTGGCCCAAGAGAACATCACATACATCCAGTGGGGCAACATCACATAATACCTTATCCTTGAATGGATGGATGTGATATGAAAATTGACACTGGTGGTTGACATAAAGATCTCATCCCTGGCGAAGCCACCTGATGTTGTATGGATGTGGGTGTGGTGTTGTCGACAATCTCAACTGTTTGACGACCTATGCTGAGATGAGGTTCTTCTTGCTTCTACTATCAACAGTAAAATGCAATGAGGTCCCCTTCACCCACATCTGTGAATGAAAAAGGAGGCCCCCCTCTTCAGGATCTGTTGGTTCTTCTAGTTGAATTGTTGCGGCTGCGACAATAGTAGTGGGGTCTGCATCGATGATCTGTCTTTTTCGATATTTTCAAAATCAGATTCTGAATTAGGGTTTGACTCCTTGTCTTTGATATCGGCCACCAATGACTGTTTTGAGTGATATTCATTAGTGTTGTGCCAGGGACTTTTGTGGAAATTGCACCATTTTCTAGTGTCCTTCTTCGTCTTCCCATGACCCTTCTTTTCCTGTGGATTAGACTAGTTTTCAAGAAGTTGTTTGTTAGGGTCATCTTTCTCATACTTTGGTTGTTGCGGATTTGAAGATACGAACTCCCGTTTGTTCTAGTGCCTAAATTTCTACTCGATTTTAACAACATATCGATACGCAACATTGAGTGATGAGATATCCAGAAAATACATTTCATTTTGGATGTATCTATGTAGAGCCCTGTGGTATTTCATAACCAAATTTTTCTCGGAGTCTTTGATACCCAACTTGGTGCACAAGGTATGGAAGGTATTGGTGAACTCTGGAATTGCTTGGACCCTCTCTTGGGACAGTGTGGTCCATCTCATGTACTAGTCCTCATAGTTTCCAACAGGTTAATACTATTCTTTTACCACATCCACACAAAAATCCCAACTGGGCTTGACCCCATATATTTCAGACTCCTCTCTGGAAATTTTCTCCTAGTAAGTTTCCCACCAATGTTAGACACGGGGGAGAGATTTAAGGAGTGCGAAGGTGATATTTTCCCTGTCGGAAAAATTATGAACAAAGAAATAACCTTCTAACAAATTTAACCATTTGTCTATGGCATCCACATCTATCTGACCTTCAAATATGGGAATATCAAAATTAACCTGTACCTTGAAAGGAGAGGTGCTTCCAAAGTGGTTGTTTGATGAATATGCGCCTGTTTCTATTGGTAGGCGTTGAAGGATGTGGGAAAATTCTCCATCATTTCGTCCCTCTATCGGGTGAGAGCTTGCTCAAGGAACAAATTGATAGGATCGTTTGCTCCATTGTTTTCATTTTCTTCTGCCATGGAGGGTGTCTTGGGCATGCGAGAGAAATTGTCTTCAAGAGAGATAAGTTGGAGACCCAAATTTCTATACTCGGACCTCATCGGGGACATGCACTGAAAAAAACGATCAAGAGGAGCCTGCTCTGATACCACTGATCCAGATTATTTTTGACACAAAATGAGAGTGGAGATATAATAAATAAATGTATATATATATCTCGGATATTCAATAACATAACATAAATGTATCAGATATGAAACCATAAACACAGAGATACAGTAATACACAATTTTCTATTAATGAGCGAAAATGTACAAAGACTATAAAATACAGAGTGAAAGACTCGCTATAATGGTGGCATCTTATCTATGAGAAGAGATATGATGGCTACTTGCATCCGTAAGAAGATGATTATTACAATGAGGCTCCAAAGGCATTTTTAACATAAGTAAAATCCAAAACCCTAACCCTGGAAGATGAAAATCCAAAAGGTTTGCGGGCCCCGATGGGGGTAGTTGATACGTTAACTTCTTGGGGGCATAAATTTTTCATACAATCTTCACTTGGGCTGCTCGATACACTGTTGGAAAGGTCTAACCGAGAAGAACTATTTTCGATTGGTCTAGGCTAGAGCCTTCGATAGTCGCCTAGACCCCGAATCCCCAAAAAACATCATTTAGGGCCTCAAAACGGCCCCAGAAGTTTGGAACCCGAAAAACTACCAAGATGGAAAATATATTTTCGAGCCCGTGGAATAGGTGGGTGGCCGTCGATATCCGCCTGGATCATGAGGCCTATTATATTCTCTCTTTTTCTCAGTTATGAAATGAAAGTAAAAAGAAAGGGGCACTCACCATGGATTTTCCATGGGAATTGTGGCATGAATGGTTGCTACAAAATTTTCTACCTCCTCTGTGATGCTTCAATATCCCAATTCTAGATGCTCTACTCAACTATGGAACAATAATAATACCAAAATAATATAACCCCATACTTTCCTAGTGGACCAGTGTTTAACATAGCCTGATAATCATCGAGGGTTAGGGATAGGGTTTTTCATGCCTCGACTCTCAATTAGTGTTAAGGTTTTGGACCCTTTAGAATATTCTTGAAATTCCACATTAACTAGCCCCACATGAGTGAGTAAAGGGGGTTGATGTAGAATGAGCTAGTTACCATGGTGGTTAATAGGGTAGGTCAACTTGCGAGAGGAATAACTTCCACATACATACTCTAATCAAGGTGATTTTCACATTGTTGGAAATATTTAAATGTGTAGAATAGTGTCAAGGGGATGGATCTAATCTCACAAAGTTTTTACTCCAAAAAGTGTCATTTGATGCCTTGAATTGGCTCTGGAAGGTTTCAAACCCCAAATAAACAAATTCGGACCTACCCCTAAAATGGAGCGTGAAAGCAATTCCTCCTATTTTTCCACCCAAAAGGTACCAAGATAGATGAAAAACTATATAACGATCCATTTTAGATCACACATACTAAGGGAACCCTAGCCTCTTATCTCATCACTCATCATTATGAATGATGAAACATGTGAAAGATCCCTTACAAAGAAGGTAGTGAGGATACCCCATTCTGATATTATTCATAGTTAGAAATATCATATCGCTAGAAACAAGAATGATAAGGCCATTATTAACTTGGGAAATTTATTTTCCATGTATGGGGGTGGTAATCGTCATCGATTGTAAATAAGACACCCCATCCAGGGAACCACAAACCTGATATTCTCAAAAGTGATAGATCTATAGAACTTACAGAGTGCCAAAAGAATGAGATAATAAAGAAACAAGAGGCTCTAAAAGAGAATAGTTTTAAACAGGAAACATGAACAAAAGGGAGAAGCAATAAAGTTTACCGGTGTATAGAAGAAGAACCAAGAAAGGATAGATAAGGAAAACAAAAAGGTAGAAATCAGAAGAATAAAAAAAAAAAAAAAATGTTATAATTTAGGAACCTCAAAGTATGAGGTCATAAGAGAGAAACAAAGAAAACACAAGAAAATAAAAGAATACTAGCAAGAGGAAGATGATCAAGGAGGAAGATATCTTGGTAATGAAGCCAAATACACTGACCAAGAGAGACATTGGATGTATGAGCAAGAAAATAAGAAAGAATAAAAAAGAGAATAAATATGATGAGAAAAAGAAGAAAGAAATAAAGAAGAGAAAAATAGAAGAAGAAAAGAACGAACAAAAAAATAGAGAAACAAAAGAAACAATAAAAAAAATAAGTAGAAGAACGAAAGAAAGAGGAAGAGAAGAATAAAGAAGAAAAAAATAAGGTTGATCCAATAATAGTGATAATGAAATTCCCCTTAGACAGGTCTTGGAAGTATGACCTCTATTTTTTTTGGCCATAGAAAAAGGAAACAAAAACCTAGGTATAATCATCATGAGGAGAGACATGTGCCGGTAAAATTTGATAGCAAGAATTCATGATAGGAGGTCAAGACAAGTTTGGAGGTAGTGTTAGATGTTGTGAAATAAATCTTAAGGGATTTCCCTCCTTGTCATCCTAAGAAAACCAAGGTACCACTATAATTCTCATTCTACATATGTAAGGATGAATTCATCATTGGTACATACATGAATTTTATTTCCTTACCTGAGAAAAGAAGGTAGGAGGTGGTAGAAGATAACTTCAACAAACACAATATGGGGGCCTAGTGTACAATCAGGTTGTACCTCGATTAAGAAACCCCT
>ML794186.1:320907-354992 GCA_009831015.1 Picea engelmannii
TTGGGTCCACTTCTAATTTCTCTATTAAATTTATTATTGAAATAATTTATTTTGTATTCACTTTGAATTATAATACACTCATCACTTCACTTTATTATTTACCTTTTAAAATCTCTTAAACCACTTTGACTACTTTGACCTTTCAGGGCTTCTAGATGACATATGAGGGCCCTCCAACTTCATAAGGCCATAACTCTCAAACCGTGAGGAGTTATGTGACGTTCGACATACCACCAGAAATAGCATGACATATAATATCCATATAGAATATTATTATCTGAAAATATATCATAACTCATATCGTTACCCATCAAACAAACTTGGGTCCATTACCCAAACCTGGGGTCTCCAACTTCTCATGGCCATAACTCTCTAACCGTGAGGAATTATGTGTCGTTCCACGTACCACTGGAAATGACATGACAAGCACTATCAATATAGGATATTTTCCCTGACAAATTCACTTTCCTTCATCTCATTATTCCACAATTAATCATGGGTTCTCTTACTCCACAAAGTGTCTTCCCGTGAGGGCTTTCACCATAAGGGGAACACTTTGTAGTTCATCCATATTTACTTCTTATCAACTATGAAAAAATGATAATGAGTCATATTTACATAAAACAATATTGGGTCCATTACCCAAACCTTTGTGCTACGGGGCTTTCTTCAAGGGTTGACATCAATGACAACCAACCTTAATCAACACTCACCTCGCAAGTTCGAGCTACCACTACTCATCGAGCTGGGCATCCCAACTCCCACAAGTTAAGTCAGTCAAGTATAGATTTTTGCAGCATAATGTTACACTAAACGGAAGAGATCCATCATCCTTCTCCTCCATCCATTATATAGAGTTTTGAAGTCCTTTACTTTCCCCAAATCCCATTTAATTAAATGTTTAATATTTTAATTCATAAAAAAAATCCTCCCCATACATGTGTCACCCATCCCCTACATTCCTCCATGAATTAAATTAATTAATTAATTAATTATCCCTATTTCCCTCACTCACCTAAAGGCACTCCTAGAATCGCTCCTAGGTGTTCCCATATCCCCTTACAAGTTTTAATGACTTCCATCCTTACTAATTTACTAGTTGAGTTTAAATTAGAAAGTTCTTAAATGCTAGATACCTTACTAAGTTAGACTATCTACTTTTTCCTTTTGTTTCCCCTTTCTTTTTATGTTTCCCACTTTTTCCTAGCTTCCTAATTATTTTAGATTTCCCTCTTTCCCCTTTTTATTTAAACTCAAAAAGGCATGTGCAAAAACTTACCCTTCTTCCGTTTTTCTTTTTAATGATTAAATTTTTAATTAGCATAATATAGTAAAAAAATTATTTCCCCTTTTTAAATTTTATCCCAAAAGATTTTTATAAATCAATTTAATTGCTTACCCCCTTCTTGTCACAAGATTAATGAAGATTATCATTTTTATTTATTATATATATATATAAATTTTTTTTTAAATAGATACAAATTTTATCACAAGTATAATTTAGACCTAGACTTTATTTTCCTAGGCCGGGCAACATTTTATTAGGGTAAAAGTTTTAAATCTTCCTTTACATGTTATTCATCCTAAAGCCATCTAGGTTTATCCAATTATTAAATAACAATGCAACGTGCCCTTCAGTATGCACTAGGTGCTCCAAGGGTGGCACTGGCCTCTCTCTGTTTCTCTTGCGTGACGTGCCCTTCAGGACGCACTACATGCTCCAAGGGTGCCACTCACCTCTTTCCATTTTTCTTGCGTGACGTGCCCTTTAAGACACACCACATGCACCAAGGGTGCCACTCGCCTCTTGACTAACTTGGTAGACATTAAAAACCCCTGGAGTCAATACTCCTCCAGGTGATCTTATGGGAGACTAAGGGCCTATAAGGAATAAGGCCCCTACCTTATTGCACGCCCCTTAGAATCATCGTGAACGACTGTCGTAGTATTCCCTCATGGTATCATGGGTCCTCTCAAACTAGGTAATATTTAACCTACATTTCGAGCCATGGCGGGAGTGCTAGTAGGTTGTGGCAACGCTGTTGTCCACACCTCTCCCTCAACCTCTCCGGTAGTCGTGCATGACTCCTTTACTCCACATGTGAGTCTGGTCAACAAGCTAATGTCAGCCTGCATCAACAACAAATCATGTGAGAAATATATCCATAATCATATCATCTAATTAGATGCACTAATATCACATATAAAACATTCAAACCCAAATAGTTCATCCTCGACTCGATCTAGAGTCCAAGGGTTTCATCGATGCCTCAACATCCTCGAGGTACAAATCCTGCACACTCAGGAGAGCCGAGTCAATAGCACATGTCTAAGTCAATACAGTAAAATAACATATAATCACATCCATAATGCCTCATGGTAGTAATTAGCGGTCAATTGTATGATAATCTAGCTCACTTGCAAGAAAGTGTCTTCAAAGCATAAGTTCACTCAGTGCACACAAGAGCAGGATGTTACATACACCCCCTCTTGGTATAAACTTTGTCCCAAAGTTTCACAGTATATAAGTGCCAAAATAATGTGTATCACAGTATCATAAGTCTATCTATCAAACAAAAATGGAAACTGCTAGCGCATATCATATGTGTCCTCCGAGGTCGCCGAGTGTGGACTATAGTTGTCCCATTGGACCTTGGCTTGAGCTACTGTTCGAAGCCGTAGTTGTCGAATGCGATGATCTAGGATGCATATCGGCTCAGCCATGAGTGCCCCCTCATATGACACCCACAAGGTGCTCAAGTCAAACATGTGTAGGATCACTAATCATAATGTCTCAAACAGAGACATGAAATACATCGTGCATACGCCTCAATAATTAGGAAAGGTTAGCCATTATGCCATGGGCCTCTCTTTTCCACAGTCTCGTAGGATCCCATGAACCTAGGAGATGGTTTAGCCCCTTTTCTGAACTTGATCAAACTCTTATGCGGTTTCTGCCGCAAAAATACTCGATTGTCACATCGTAACTACGGTCAACATGATGCACATCAGCATAACTCTTTTATCAATCCTGCGCTTCCTTGATCCTTTGTCTTATAGTTTGAATTTAATATTCCAATTCTTGGATCACTTTCGGTCCCACCAGGACCCTATCCTCAAGTTGATCCCAACTCAAAGGTGTGTGACATGGTCACCCAGAAAGAAACTCGAAAGGTGCCATCTTAATGGTGCCTTGGTAATAATTGTTATAAGCGAATTCTACCAGTGGAAAGAATTCTTCCCAAAACTTTTGTTGGTCCATCACATACATGCTAAACATGTCCTCCAAGGTCTGGTTCATTCTTTCAGTCTACCCAACAGTCTCCGGGTGATACACAGTACTAAAATTAAGTTGGGTTCCCAAGGACTCTTGGAAAATAGTCAAAATCATCCAGTAAACATCGATCCCCGATCGGATATAATCCTCTTAGGTACGCCATGAAACCTCACAATCTTACTTCTGCAAACTGTAGCTATGTTAGGTGCCTAATATGTCATACACATAGGAATAAGATGAGCACTCTTCGTCAGAGTGTCAACTACTACGGAATTGGGTTGTGTCTCCTTGCCATCAATGGCAATACAACAATAAAATCCATCGAAATAACCTCCCATTTCGATTGCAGAATAGCATGTGGTTGTAGTAACCCTGCTGGATGTCTATGTTTGGCCCTTACCTACTGACATTCTAGACATCTGGCCACATAGTTGACTATGTTTGCCTTCATTCCTTTCTAGAAGAATAAGGGTTTAAGGTCTGCCCTAATCTTCATGACTCTCGGGTGAGTCATGTACACTACCTTGTGAGCCTCTTTTAGGATAAAACTCCTCCACTCATCGTTCGGTGGTACGTAAATTGATTTTTAAATCTCAGTAGTCCATCGTTGTCCAACATAAATCCTTCAAATCTTGGTACCATCATTGTGTTTTGTCCGATAAAATCCTTGACCTCTTTGTACCAGTCGTCGTCGCGCTGTAAAGTTAGAATCTTTTCACGTAGATTCGTCTGAAGAGGTAACACCGAAAAGATGCATGGTCTATGACTCAATGCATCTACCACTCAGTTCACTGTCCCTTTTATGTAAGAAATCTTGAAATCGTACTCGCTAAGAAGTTCCGACCAACACCGTTGTCAAGCATTCAGGTTTCTTTGTGTAAAGAAGTGTTGTAGTCCACAGTGGTCTAGCTTTAGTTCAAATTTTCATCCAACAAGGTAGTGTCTCCAAACCTTCAAGTCATATACAATGGCTAACAACTCCAAATCATGCATCTCATAGTTCTCCTCATGCCTTCTTAGTTTCCTTGAGATGTAAGCGATCACTCGATCGTCTTGCATCAAGACTCTGCCTAAGTGTTCCTTGGATGTGTTAGTGCATACTAAAAATTCCATGTCCATGTCAGGGACCTTTAGTATCGGTGTTGTTGTCAACAACTCTTTGAGCCTCTGAAATGCTTCCGTGCATTTCTCGGTCCAAACAAACTTCTTGTTCTTCTTCTGCAATTTCGTGATCAGATTTGCTATCTTTGAAAATCCCTTGACAGACCGTTGATAGTATCCTACTAAACCCATGAAACTACTCACTTTTGTGACATTCGTCGGCATAGGCCATTCCATAATAGTCTCGACCTTTGTTGGATCCATGGAGATACCTTCGCTAGAGATGACATGCCCTAAGTAGTGAATCTTCGATTGATAAAACGAGCATTTGGGAAACTTCCCAAACAACTTGTGCTCTCGTAGACACTATAGTACTAAGCGCAAGTTCTCATCATGCTCCTCCATCGTCTGAGAGTAAATCAGAATCTCGTCAATGGATAATTGGACGAACTTGTCCAAGTACTCGCGGAACACCCCATTCATAAAACTCTTATATACCCCTGGGGTGTTTGTTAGTCCAAATGGTAAAACAGTAAACTCGTAATGTCCAAACCCCATATTAAAGGTGGTCTTAGGGACGTCATCCTCCTTGATCCATAACTGGTGATACCTTGATCGCAAATTGATTTTTGAGAATATCATCACACCCTTCATTTGATCGAACATATCATCAATCCTTGGCAACATATATTGATTCTTGATCATTTCCTTGTTCAATTGACGATAGTCAATGTAGAGCCTCCATGACCCATCCTTCTTTCATATGAAAATAATAGGCGCACCCCACAGTGACACACTTGGACGTATCAGTCCCAGGTCCAACAACTCCTTCAGTTGCATTCTTAACTCCTGTAACTCTGGGGTTGACATCTGATAAGGCGTTCTTGCTATCAGTTCAGTCCCCTGTTTCAGATCTATGGTAAAGTCTAAATCCTTCTCTGGAAGCATCCCAGGTAACTCCTCCTGGAAGATGTTCGCAAACTCTCTCACCCAGGAAGGTGTTCTAGACCTTCCACTAGTCCCTTCTTGTTTAATGCAAGGATCACGTAAATCTTACATCCCTTGTGCATGCTCTTCTATAGCTGCAAGGAAGAGATGAACCTCAGCGAGTCTCCTTGGTTCTGACCTACAGTCATGCATCTTTTTCACTCACCAACGACCAAGTTTAACCGTTTCTTCTTATAGTCAGGTATTGCATCATGCGATTCGAACCAGTCCATACCGATCACAACTTCATATGACCCTAAGGTTGTGATGTACAAGTATTCAAGTGCAGAGAATACCGAAGCAGCTCCATAAAATGGGCCTCATACTCGGGCACCGTACGACTGCCCTATCTCAAGGCGTTGAACTTGTTGAGGTGACACTCAATGAATTCTTTTGATAGGTACCTCTCTCGGAACCATTCCTCAAACAATTCCCATGACGCGTCTTCAACGACCAAGTTCAAGTTTGGAAGGATCATCTTCCACAAAACAAGAGTGCTCCCCTTCAGTTGGAAGAACTCCATGCAGACCTTCTTGTTGGAGGTATAGTCGCAAAGTGCAAGGCACATCGCTATATTCTCCAACCATGCCTCAGTGGCTGTGCCATCCGGGGCACCAAAGAATTCGGGAAACTTGACCTTCTCAAGTTCACAGTGAAATATAACGGTACTGATGGGGGCACACTACGAACCCTCAAGAGTACAAGCGCCCTAGCCTCATCTCAGTGCAAATGGTGAATCAAGGCCTCTGGAAATCTCTGGAAGGACCTTGTCAGACCATCATCATCCCTTACAACAATCGAATCTAGCTCCAGGGCTTGTCCCCCCCCCCCTTGGGGTTAGACTCTGAGGGTGCGGGCACTTTTGGAGGCGTTGCACCTCCTTCCCCGACCCCATGCTGTGAACCTCTGCGACATCCCATAATCGATATCACCATAGGGAGATGTTAAATTTTAACTAAAACAAGGGTTAACACTCACGGGTTTACTGCAGTGGAAATCCTGGCGATCCATAGTCCCAGGGTTGAACCTGCTCTGATACCATATGTAACGTCCCCATCGTTACGACTATAAGCGAAGCAAAAAGTGCGATTTTTTTAATTTTTTTTTAAAGGCAGGAGGCAACAACAACAAAAGTTAACTGTCACAACTTGACGATGAACACAACACACACAGACTAGTTAACAACAAAAAATGACTTAGACGCTAACAATTTAGGCGACTAGACGAACATGCGATAATCAAGATGGATAGAAATGACTACCCGCCCAACCCAAGCAAGGCGACGCCTACAAGATAAAGGACAACATCGATTATGATGAACACCCACCCACATCGGGAAGCACAGGACTCCGACCAAGTTATCATTCACCTCTATCCATCAGGGCGCGCGATGATCCCCTCATCGGGAATCATGTCGTCACCAAGTGATAGGCGTGACAGTAGCCATGGCGGAACATAACATAACTGGACCATTAACCCAAGATGAAATAAAAGCACTAGGAGATCGAAATAACAGTCTCACTCATGACAAATAACCCTAGCACACAATCGACAAGTCAGAAATACACAAGGGAATCCGATGACTAGATCATCCAAACAACACATTAACTTCCTTACACAACAAACTCATTCTGTATGCATTAAATAATTATTATTACATCAATTAATTCATGGTAAACCTTCTCCAATTCCGTTATCAGATATGCAATTTCCTAAGGAGGATTTCACTCTTGATTAAGTAAAACAAAAATGGGATGCGTCCTTTAAAACAATATAATCCTGTCCTTTAAACCTGAATCTTCTATCCTTTAAACTGGAATAGTAAAAAAACATTGCTATCTAGGGAACACATTTAAAAATTGTTATCTATATAATCTATATATTGGTAATATGGTAACACATTAGATATAAAAAGGATGTTCTTACATAATAAATTCGCTAGTTACACACAACATGCAACACACTAGACCTAACACAGTTATCTATAAAATATTATTGTTGTCTAAATTTAATTCTTTGTATAATCTCTCTCTATACAAATTAGAGCTATTAGGGATAATATCAAAGATGATATACAATTAAAGACATGGCCGTCTAATTAAATTTCTCTCCCTTAATGATATTTATAATAATGACATGTAATGATGAAATGTACTATCCCATTGTTGTCATACACCTCATACCACACCAAGGTTATCACATAACCTGAATAACATAGTCATAATGCTATAAACAACAATAATGATACAATATTAAAGGTGATGTATAGTATCACTGTCATTTAAAGCTATGAGATAGACAAGAAAAATAATGAAGTGGTTGTGTAATGCATGTAACATAAAATCATTGGGTTATGGAATGTATAAATCACTTCCATATATACACTAGCTAAATATCAATTAAATAACTGTTGTTTAAAAATAAGTTCGCTTCCATTTCACCTGTAAAAACACAACCATTACCTCCTAAAAAATGCAACCAATATACTAGTGAAAATGCAACATCTACACAGTAAAAATGTCATCTGATACACTCGCTATCTATCTAACAACACATGACAACCTTAACATAAATTCGCTGCCATTACATGCCACTGGTTACACAAGAAAAACACCAACCAAGGCGCGATAAAATCATTTTTCAATACACAGAGGATAGGCTGCCCACACCAATTCACAGTAAATGCGCCCACCATTACCGACACACCAACAAGAATTTCATCAACTAAATACACAGTTCATGCTGTAATCGATCGTTGTGCTTCGAATTTGGGGGATATCACTGGAATCCACATCAGATATATATTAGACGTATACATATATTATTGGAATATGCATCTATATACATATCACAAGAATACACATCTTATCTCAGGAATGTGCATCATATCTATGTATCAGATATTGCTGACCATGATATATAAAACTCGTTGTTCTCACTACTCTGTCACGCATTTATAGAATACGTTGTCAAGAACACATAACCACACTGTCTTCTACAACTCAAGTAATATAAAATACGAGCATGACTTTTCTGGTTACAATCTACCATCACGCATCATATATATTAATTATCTGTCACCCATTAAAGATAAAATCAGTGTTAATATATTTACATTTTCTATACTAGGAAAACATAGGCTATTCAACTATTTTGCTATCCCAATGTAGCACACAAAATCACTGTCTCAAAGTTAAAATGTAGGTATGTCATCACTGAAGGGATTGGTTGGTAAATCGTGGTTCAAAAATGTAGGTATGAATTCAATCGCAGACAAGGCAGGGATGATTCAATCAAGCACAAAAATTGAAAAAGGCAGAGGTTATCATTAATAAAGAGTTGTCAGGGTAAATCACAGAGGTTAAAAAGAAATGATTTCGGTCCCAAATATGACAAATCGCAACCTTGGCAAAAGGAAAAAATTGCTAGGTATCACTTGGGAAAAAATGCAGTCTTATCCAGCAACAAGGGCAGTCTCCACAAGGGTCAATCGTAATGAAATATGAAACCAAATGCAGACAATGAAATGACCAAATTCGCTAGGTAATCAAGCTATGGCTGTGGTCTTCAAAGTGGCAAATCACTAGAGCATTAAATCCAGAGATGAAAATGCCTTCATTATATAAAAACGCAAAGCAAAATACTCGGCAAGGAGCACACCAAATAAAATAAAAATGCAGAGTTAAGAAATAGGGAAAGAGGAACGATAACAATAGCAGATTTACTCAACAAAATAAGGTGTAAAGACCCTCAATCATTTGAGGACAAACAACAGAGGTGGATGGCTGACAGGAACATCGTTCACTCATCATCCACACATAGAAGAGTAAGGCATTGAGATCCATAGGTCTATTAATGTTGAAGCGACGACCGTAGATTAGGCTCCTAGACGACTGCTCAGGCATGGACTGGTGAGATAAGGATGGAGGCAAAAATAAACTGTAATCGTCACAATCAATAAACTACAGGACGGTAAAGACATGAAGGGATCAAAGGCCATGGGAAAACAACATCAAGCTAAAGGCTATTGGAAAATTTCAGTCATCAACTAGAATGCTAAGACAATATTTTTCCGTATTAAATTAAAAATGCAAAACTAAAAGCATAAATCATACTAACAATCTACCATGCAACAATAAAGGAAGCGTATTGTTTCCCATTCGCTCGCTCTGAGTTGATGTTCTGCGCGCTTCCTACAACTCCCTCTTGCCGACCGATGAGACTTCACTGGTACCTCCCAACCAATGCTAGGGGTACTCTTCTTCCCCCTTAGCCCCCTGAGCCATCAAGGGGCCACACACACTAACCAGAGAATCAACTAGCTCCCAGATCGCCTCGCAAGGCCGAGCTACCACTCCTCACCGATATGGGCATCCCAACTCCCACAAGCTAAGTTAGTCAAGTATATATTTCTACAGCGTAATGTTACGCAAAACAAAAGAGATCCATCATCCTTTTCATCCCTCCATTATATAGAGTTTCGAAGTCCTTTACTTTCCCCAAATCCCATTTAATTAAATGTTTAATATTTTAATTCATAAAAAAAATCCTCCTCGTACATGTGTCACCCATTCCCTACATTCCTCCATAAATTAAATTCATTAATTAATTATTTATCCCTATTTCCCTCACTCACCTAAAGGAACTTCTAGAATCACTCCTAGGTGTCCCCATATCCCCTTACAAATTTTAATGAGTTTCCCCCTTACTAATTTACTAGTTGAGTTTAAATTAGAAAGTTCTTAAATGCTAGATACCTTACTAAGTTAGACTATTTGCTTTTTCCTTGTGTTTCCCCTTTCTTTTTATGTTTCCCGCTTTTTCCTAGTTTCCTAATTATTTTAGATTTCCCTCTTTTCCATTTTTATTTAAAGTCAAAAAGGCATGTGTAGAAACTTACCCTTTTTCCCTTTTTCTTTTTAACGAATAAATTTTTAATTAGCATAATATAGTAAAACAATTATTTCCCCTTTTTTAAATTTTATCCCAAAAGATTTTTATAAATCAATTTAATTGCTTACCCCCTTCTTGTCACAAGATTAATGAAGATTATCATATATATATATATATATATATATATATATATTATTTTTATTTTTAAATAGATAATTTTTTTATCACAAGTATAATTTAGACCTAGAATTTATTTTCCTAGGCCAGGCGACATTTTATTAGGGGAAAAGTTTTAAATATTTGTTTACACGTTATTCATCCTAAAGCCATCTAGGTTTATCCAATTATTAAATAACATGACGTGCCCTTTAGGATGCACTAGGTGCTCCAAGGGTGCCACTTGCCTCTTTTTGTTTCTCTTGTGCGACGTGCCCTTCAGGATGCACTACATGCTCCAACGGTGCCACTCGCCTCTTTCCATTTGTCTTGCGCGACGTGCCCTTCAGGATGCACCACGTGCTCCAAGGGTGCCACTTGCCTCTTGACTTACTTGGTAGACATAAAAAACCCCTGGAGTCAATACTCAACCAGGTGATCTTGTGGGATACTAAGGGCCTCTAAGGAATAAGGCCCCTGCCTTATTGAACGTCCCTTAGAATCATCGTGAGAAACTATTGCAGTCTACCCTCATGGCATCATGGTTCCTTTTGAACTATGTAATCGTTAACCTACAGTTCGATCCACGATGGGAATTCTAGTAGGTCGTGGTAGTGCTGCTATCCACACCTCTCCCTCAACCTCTTTGGTAGTTGTGCGTGACCCCTCTACTCCACATGTGAGTCTGGCCGACAAGCAATCATCAGCCTGCATCATTAACTAATGATGTCAAAAATATATCCATAATCATATCATCTAATCAGATGCACTAATATCACATATAAAACATTCAAACCCCAATAGTTCATCCCCGAATTGATCCGAAGTCCAAGGGTTTCATCGATGCCTCAACATCCTCGAGGTCCAAATCCTACACACTCAGGAGAACTGAGTCAATAGCACTTGTCTAAGTCAATACAATAAAATAACATATAATCACATCCATAATGCCTCATGGTAGTAATCAACGATCAATGGTATAATAATCCGGCTCACTTGCAAGCAAGTTTCCTCAAAGAATAAGTTCGCTCAGTGCGCACAAGAGTGGGATGCTACAGTTTGACACTATCCAACCCCTAATTCACTCCATTGACTCTATCAATTTTCTTTGAGAGGAGAAAGAGAAGAGAAAAACTCAATATGTCTCTATGGATGCATTATATCCTTCTATCCCCATTGCACATCCCAAGTTTTTTCCATGCTATGATGATGAGAGTGACCTTTTCACTATGACCACCTTAGAGCCCTTGACCATGAAACCCTATTCTGAAATGAGGCCAAATTATTATAGGGTTGAATAGGTTAGATTCCATACCTCTCAGTTTCCTCTCTTACATAACATTAGGATGGGAAAAACTACCAACACCATTGTTTATGCTAAATATTTTATATTTTTCCAAGAGAACCATAATCTAAATCATAGGTCTAAGTCTCTATATACACATAACTAGTATTTAATAGTAAGGGTAAAAACACTGGAGGCTAAAAAAGGGGTTTTGGAAAGTAATCTAATCATTGTATGACATGACTCATAGAAAACCAAAGGAGCTATCTCTTTGTTCAAATAAAAGAAAGAGAAAATTAAGGCCCTAGAGAGCACCCACACTGCATTAGCACTCCCCATGGTTCAACGAATATTAGGAGAGAAGGAAAAAATTACATAGCATGTAAATTTCCTAGGTAGTGAAAGTGCCATACTTAACACCAAAAACCAATCCATTGTTGAAAAGTTGGAAATTTTGGAAGTTACAAATTATGATAACTTAGCATCAAAAACCCAATTGGATGAATCCTAGGAGAAGATGGAAATCATAAGGTTTAGGCTCCCCAAGGCATGGAGTCTCGAAGCACCCCCCACCCCCATCATAATATTTGAATTGGGGGGTTTTGACATTTTGAATATGTAATCAAGAATGATGAACTACCTAAGTAGAGGACTAGGAGTATAGGAAAATAGAAAACTTAAAGCATGAAGCAAGTGCACAAACCTTGCTTGAGAAAATAAAATAATACCTAAATAAGAAAGGGTAAACGTTAGATAAGGCCAAGAGGAATCCGATAGAGGTGAGAATTGAGATGAAAGTGGATAAAGAAGATAAATGTGCATGGAAAGATAAATACAAGGTATCCCTAGAGGAGGAAAGGATGTGCACCAAACTTGTGGTGACTAAAATCACAATGTTTGGTTTTGTTATTGAGGATGCCCCGAAAATTAGAGAGCATCAATAATTCTACTTATAATTTGATGGCCTATACAAGCATGTGAGGAAATATTTGGATGTTTGTCAAAGAGATGTATAATATAAGGGCCAAGTCGCCAATGAAGTAACTAAATACTAAGTTAAACAAAATTCCCACCCAAGTGCTTGGTCTACTAGTGATCAAGGATATGAACTTTATTTCAAGTATGTAGATGCCTACACCGCAAGACTTTGGAACTGGAATAATGCCAATCGGAAGGCCATAGTAGTACAAATCCACATCAAAGGATTTATAAGTGAAATGGAAACAATGACGTCCAATGGTCTTCCCTACCTATGGAACAATCAATTGTCTTTGCACACCCCTAAAAAATATGCTCAAATGTTGAAAACAACGAGATCCCTCCTCGGTTGTGGTAGACAAATAGGACATACCTTTATTAATCAATATTACAATGTAGTGATAATATTACATTATAACACGGACCATGATGAAATATATTATTCACTCTTTTATTCATTTAGACCACATATAAAAAATAGAATTGGATAAATCATCTTGATTTTTGAAGTATACGAGAGAAATATGTGAGGATGGATGGTGATAGTTGAGAATAGACCATGCCTACCCCACAAGGTCCCTACAACAAGAAATTCCTATAATGCATGTTCCCTAGATCAAGTGATACCAGGGTATCACATCCCACCTCAGACACTAATGCCACTAATAGAACAAATTTCACAGCAAATGGGACCACTTGCACATTACTCAAAGGGAAGATCTTCTAAAGGCATGAAGGGGGAAAAGTAGTGAGTGACCATTTTTGGTTACTCTCAGCATGATCCTCCCTAATTTTGTGGTGCATAAGAAGTGGTATCGTTAATTAGTTAATTAATCCCTAAGCAATTGGGTATTAGTTTTCTCCAGCTAGTGGGTTAATCAAGTCTACAAAGGCAAGCTCAACAATAAGGAAAACAATTGAGATTTTTTATACCATAAAGCTATTGGAATTTTAAGAAATAGTTAAGTCCTTTAATTCTAATAGTATTTGTAAGATGCATTTTAGAAGGATCAATAACATTGAGTTCATTCTTGCTTCTTAATCTCATTATTTCCTTTCATAAATATGATTGTATGCCATAGATTGTAGGAAGAAAATTAATAGAGGCCTAGGATTGAGATTTTGTAGTCCCCATTTGTTTCCCTCATTATATCTAAAGCACTATTTGTTTTATTTGTAATTAGGATTGAGGCACACTGCCATGAATGAATTAATATAATTCAATCAAGTTATGGAGGTTTCTTCCATTTTCTATGTTAAGATTAGGTTGAGTGAATTAATGAATCTATAACATAGTTACCAACCTAATGGAAAATATGACCTCAAAATGAGAACTCTAGTGAAAAAATACCATATTTTGCATAAAAAATACTAAAGCAAACCCTGAATTGAAAAATCGTTCTACCAGTAGCACTCTTTTTTTCCTCGAGGTTAAAACTACAAACTTTTGTAACTATATCTTGTAATGTCATTAACAAAAGCCTTAAAATCAATCTAGGAATCGGAAGGGGTTTTACTTGTAGCACCTCTACTTTTTTAGAGGTTAAAATCATCACTTATTTAAAACCATGGGCTTAACAACCAATAATGTTGCATGAAAAATATTAAAATCAACCTCGAATTGAAAAATGGTGTTACAAATAGTATCCTTTTGTTCTTTTGGTGGTTAAAGATAGAACTTATTTGAACCCGTGTTCTTAACAATTGGTATCAATGTGACCAAAATCTTAAAATCAACCTCCAAACCAACAAAAAAGGGTCAGTAGTAGTGCATTTTTTATTTACTTTAAATTCAAAATTGCAATAATGTTGAAGCCATGTCTTAAAAAATCATTGTTGTCATAATCAAAATCATCCTATTCACCCATAATCCTCCATCAATTTAACTTCAAAATAAAAAATAAAGAAAACCTTTAAAAACATAATATATATATATATATATATATATATATATATATATATATATATATATATATATATATATATATATATATATATATATATANATAATATATATATATATATATATATATATATATATATATATATATATATATATATATATATATATATATATATATATATATACTTGTACAAAATTTAACACAGGATATTAAAAAAATAAAATTAAAAACCCACATTAATTATTTTTTATACTTTTTAATATATGAAAAATGTATATAAAGGGGTGTTGATGTTTAAATTGATCAAGATTCAAACAAAAAACTCACGAGGATAAAATCCCCCTGCGTTTTTATAGAGGTGGTATTCCTTTATTTTAATATGAAAAATGTAGCTTGATGTTCTTTGATTGGGATGTCAAATGGGAGAATGTTAAACAACAAATTCCAACTCTTTATTGCTTTATTTTATATGTAAAATGGTTCTTGATAACCAGATTGCTCTTTGAGTATAACACTTACTTGGAAATAGACCAAACAACTCTTTTACAATAAAAATATAATGAAAGGCTTCAATATCAAAATAAATGTGTTCTGAGATTCATTATAACATCCTTCTAAAACACATGCGAGTAGAATATGCAACCATATTTTCTCACAAGAAAAAGAGTGAAAAGGTGTTGATCACTTCAGAGAACTTTTAATGAGTTTTGCATTAAAAAATGAAAAGAATTTGATAGGCATACTCCAAAAATCGTACACTAAGAAATCTCGAAGTCTGAGAATTCATTAAAGTTGTATCTCAAACTAGTTCTCTATGGAGTTTATTACATAAAGATATTACACAACATTTCAGTAAACCAATTGACTATTGCTCATCAATGATGCTTTCCAAATGCAAGGGCTAAACCTCCATGAATCATCTAAACAATCATGGCTTACAAATTACTAGCCACATATGTGGTTGCAAAATACTCCTAATGATCTTTTTAAGAAGATCCTTGGAATAATAAAAATAAATAACACCCAAAACCTCAACCTTATGCTTGATCTATAATATACAAACAAAAATCTCTGAGAGAAATTGTGTAGAAGAAGAAGAAGCAAGAAAATGGAGATCTATATTTGCAGATGAAAAGTTGGTTATGCATTGAAATATGAACAATGCTATCTTGATTATATGACCTCTCTTGATGATTTGAACCTCTAACCCAAAACTGATCCCCCCTTTTATGGTTATCTCTTTCTTTTAAATCTACTCCCAATGTTTTCATGAATTAGTTAGGGCTTCTGTTCTTCTAGAAGTTTCCAGATGTCTCTTCTTTTTGGAATTAATGTTTATTAAATTCTCATTAAATAATTTAGGTCATTGAAATTCTTGTCTTCAAATGGCACCCACTTCATCCTTTTATAAAAGTTTTTTAATAAACTTTATTTCCAAAATGCGAAGCAAATTGTCTAAAAAAGTAGCATGCCTTTTAATTTTCTAAGCATGATAATTGGCTTCTTAGCCTTGGAAAAAATTATATAAGTAATTTTAATTATCTCATTTTTCCAACGAGTCCTCTTGAGAGAATTTTGGAGGTATGGATATCAACTTATAGCCTCGGGAAGTTGAGGTTCCAAACATATTTCTCAGCAAGTCATGAAAACAAAGTTGACTGATATTTTAATTTCTATAAATATTATGTCAAAATTTATCCATTGAAACCTATCCCATTTTATTCCTTGTGAAATTACCTTGCCAACGAGGTATCACTTGCCTTAAACAAATGTCTCAATCTTGATTTATGAGCTTCATAAGATTGTTGCTCAGTAATCGTCGATCTATCTTTTCCATCAATCTTAACCCTTGATTTAATTTCTCCATCTTTAGTCCCACATGAATTGTGGTCAGTGAAGCATTAGTTTTTATAGTAAAAATCCTTCCTTATCATTCATCTGAAAAAATGAGATTATGGAGGCCTTAGTGTAGCTCTCTTGCCTTAGAGAAAATCATGACTTAGTAATATTTTGGCTACCAAGTCACTGCCTAGTCAACTTGTAAATGTATGACACTGCATGTGTCAACTACCATATCACTGCCCATTAATCTCTATCATTGCATGTGTCACTCATGGGTAGGTCTATGCCACTACCACATGTCATCAAGGGATTGGTGCACCTCATTGCCACATCCCCACATATAATAGGTCTTGATTTCCATCTGTCATTGGGAGGTGTGCCCAAAAATAAAGGAAAATAACTTAGGATAAGCATGGATATTTAGAAATAATATTAAAATAAATGAAATTTCTATGGGGTTATGTGATTGTGGAGGTAGGTAAGGTAAATATTCATTAAAAATTAACTATAAAGTATAAGGAGGCCAATGTCACAAGGTTATGAACAATCGGGACTATGCACAATCTGGATGGCGAGACAACGAGGTTGTTGTAAGAGTCATAAGAATCATTGTGGACCCATAGCAGGAGGATGGTGGATGAGTTAAGAATCATTACAGACCCATAGTAAGAGGATGGTGGATGAGGTAAAGAGTTGTAAAAAATTCTAAGTGTTGTGTGAAGTGGATTGGGAGGAGGGGTATAGTATATGAAAGAGTCATAAAATCACCGACCCACAGACACTCAGTAAGTTATAAAAAAATTGACTAAGTGTTGGGGAAGAGTTACATGAAATATGGAGAAGAAATATGGAAAGGATTATGTGAATATGGAAATGAAAAAGGAAAAAGGAAAATAAGAAAGGGAAATAGGAAATGGAAAATGAAATAATGGAAATAAAAATGGAAAAGAAAATAGAAGAAAATGGAAATATGAATGTAGAAATGGATAAGTATGGAAAGGAGAGTAATAAATCTCAGAGAAATGACTAGGTATGAGAATATAAGTGAGAGGAGTATGAGACTATGTATCAGAAAAATGGCTAAGGGAATATGAGAGTAATGAGGCTAAGGGAATATGAGAGTAATAAGAAAATGGCTAAGTGTGAAGAGTAGGGTGGAAGAGATAAAATGGCCAAGTATGATATGAGAGTATGAGATGGGAAGAGAAGTGAAGGGATAAGAGAGAAATTTTTATAAATGGATAAGTATGGATATGGATGGAGAATAATGAGATAATGAGTTGTGTGAGGAATGGGAAAATGAAGTGGTAAAATAACTAAGTACGAATATGGAGAGTGTTGCAGTAGGTGAAAGAAGGGGGGAATGTAAGCTAAAAAGGGACTAAGAGTTGCACATGGAAGAAAAGGGTAGGGTAGGAGGTGCACAACACTTATAAAATTTTTCTCATTAATTCTTCGAAGTTCTTCTTGCAATCTCTTTGTCGGGTGGTTGGACAAAACTATGAGTATATCATGCATACAAAGTTGGATTTTGATTCTGTAAAATGCATGGAGAAGATGATACTAGAGGATACACCATGAGTTTATGAGAATGCACAAATTACTCCTTCTGATATCATTTTTTTATTATTCCAAAGAGAGGAAAATCTAGATCATCAATTTTTTTGATCAACAACTAGCTCCAACTGTGGGACAATGACCCCCTATGGGTTGTTGAGAACACCAGAATTAGACCAATTGCTTTCTCCATTGGGTTATGGATTCATATTCAAACATTTTCTCCATCTAGTAATTGTTTTATTATGCAAAACTTTGACTAAAGAACAAACTATGTACAAATAAGATCTACCTACCCTAACCTATTTGGAGGAAAGGGACACTTCTCAAGTTTAAGTATATTTCCAATGGAGCCATTCAAGTATCCATCTGATCTGTGGAATGAAATCCTGACCCGAGGAATGTATTGGGGCTTCTATAAAAGGGTGAAGAACATCCCCAAAGTCTATTGAAGTAAAATTGAGCCAGGCGTTCCCAAAACCTGATTGCATTGCTTGGCCAACAATGATTTGGAACCATGATTCAATAAAATCAAATCTCAATGGTTTCTCATGATTTATGCTATCTTTGGCTGGATGATAATTTCCCCATTTGAAAAGTTTTTCATCTTTCTCCTTATCTATAATGGTCATAGGAAGCAATGTAAAGAACCATTTATGATCATTCCCATGTAGAGTTTGTGCAAATAATCAACATGTAACATTATCTTCTGAGATATTGAAAGCGTCACATGTACTTTTGAAATTAAAAAAATGTTACTCTGCGTCCTATAAAGTATTCCCAAAGAATGTGGAAAATTTTTCAATAGGGATGGAAGGCATTTGAAAATCTACTTCTTACATATTTAAAGGGATTTTATGTAGTCTCCTCCTTCTTTGAGTACCTCTCTTTGTTGCATCTTGAAAATCCATTGGTGGGATTGGTGGAGAAGGAAAAGGAGCATCATAACATGAAAGAAATTCCTTGGTGGAGCCACCATGAATATTTTCTTGATATTTTTGAATCTTTCCAATGGAGATGTCCATCCATTTAAGAGGTATTTCAATGGAATCACCAAGGAGTTCATCCTATCAAATATTTGTTGGTTCTTTATTATTCAAAGGTTATGATATTTGACTTTTCCCAAAGATCCAAGAACATTACCTTTGAGTTCATTCAAATATCTCTGAATATATCTGATTGCATCTAGAACAAGTAGCAGTCTTCTTGAATCTTCTTTTTGAAACTTTGAACCATGGAGACTTTGGTTCCTCAATCAGATTTGAAACAAAACCTCAAATATATTGAAAATAAATTGTTCACCAGCATGGTCACAAAAAATGTCCATGTTCATATTGGTCAATATCCAAGCAACAACCTCATAAGGATAAAATCCCCCTTCATTTTTATAGAGGTGGTACTCCTCTGTTATAATCTGAAAGATGTAGCTTGATGTTCTTGGATTTATTTTTCAAATTGGAGAATGCTAAACAACAAATCTCAAATATTTATTTCTTTAGTTTATACGTAAAATGGTTCTTGATAGCCAGATTGCTCTTTGAGTATAACATTTGCTTGGAAATGGACCAATCGACTTTCTTTACAATAAAAATATAATTAAAGGCTTCGATATCAAAATAAATGTGTGTTCAACTTCATTATAACATCCTTCTGAAACACATGTAAGAAAAATATGCAATCATATTTTTTGACAATAAAAAGAGTGAAATGGTGTTTATTACTTCAGAGAACTTTTAATGAGTTTTGCATTCAAAACTAAAAAGAATTTGATAGGCATACTCCAAAAATATTGCACTAAAAAATCCCAAAGTATGAGAATTTATTAAAGTTATACCTTGAAGTAGTTCTATGTGGAGTTTAATACATAAAGATATTACACAACATTTCATTAAACCAATTGACTAATGCTCATAAGTGAATCTTTCCAAATGCAAGGACTAAACCTCCATGAATCATCTTAAAAATCATGGATTAAATTACCATCCACATATATAGTTGTAAAATAATCCTATTGATATTTTTAGGAAGAGACTTGGAAGAATAAAAGAAAATAACACTAAAAAACTCATCCTTATGGTTGATATCTAATGTACAAACACAAAACTTTGAGAGAAATTGGGTAGAAGAAGAAAGAACAAGAAAATGGAGATCTATATTTGCAGATGAAATGTTGGTTGTGTACTAAAGGATGAACAATTCTATATTGACAATCTGACCTCTCTTAATGATCTGAACTTCTAACCCAAAACCGTTCCCCCCTTTGATGATACTCTCTTTCTTTTAAATATGCTCCTAATGCTACCCTGAAGTAGTTAGGGTTTATGTTCTTCTATAAGTTTCCACATGTTTCTTATTTTTTGAATCAATTCTTTATTAAATTCTCATTAATTAATTTAGGTCATTGAAATTTGTGTCTCCAAATGGGACCCACTTCAACATTTTATAAAATAAAAAAAAAAACTTTATTTCCAAAATGTGAAACTAACGGTCTAAAAAAGTAGACTAGATTTTAATTTTCTAAACATGATAATTGACTTCTCAGTCTTGGAAGCCATTATATAAGTAATATTCATTATCCTAGATTTCTAATGAGTCCTCTTGAGCGAATTTTGAGGTTTTTATCTCAACTTATAGCCTTGGGAAGTCGAGCTTCCAAACAAATTTCTCAGCAAGTCATGAAAACATAGCTGACACATATTTTAATTTCTAGAAACATTATGTGCAAATTTATCCATTGAAACCTATCCCATTGTCCTTCCAACGTTGTATCGTTTCACCCAAACATACATATGGATCATGATTTATGAGCTCTAAGAGATTGTTGCTCAACAACCGTCGATATGGATTGTGGATCAATATTAGCCCTTGATTTAATTTCCCCCTCTTTATCATTCATGTGAAATAAAGGATATTACAGAGCCATTGGTGTATCTCTTGTTACTTATTAAAATTCATGACTTAGTAATATTGTGGTTGCCCAATCATTGCATAGTCAACATGTAAATTCCTAACATATCACATCCAATCACCCCCTAGTAACCTGCCAGGTCACTTTCCAGTCATCTATGTCAGTCCATCTGTCACACATGGGTAGGTCCACGTCACTGCCACATGTCATGAAGGGATGGTTCCACCTCAATTCCATGTGCCCACACATAAAATGCCTTGAATACCATGTGCCATTGGGAGGTGTACCCAAAACTAAAGGGAAATAACTTAGGATAAGCATGGTTATTTAGAAATAATATTAAAATAAATGAAATTTTTGCGAGGTTACATGAGTGTCAAGGTAGGTAAGGTAAATCATCGTTAAAAAAACAAACTATAAAGTATAAAGAGGTCGCAGGGTTAGTAACAATTGGGACTTCAGTACAAAAAATGACATCCCCTCTACAGTTCCAATTTGGGTCAGGCTGTCCTTTCTACAACTCCATTGCTGGAACGATGAAACAATATGAAACATAGGAAACACCCTAGGCAAGTACATCGATCGTGATGAGCCAAAGGAAGGCCTTCAGGCCTGTGCCGGACTCTGTGTAGAAGTGGATCTGGAAAAGGGTCTCCCAGAAGGAATACAACTAAATCTGGATAGCTAGTCCTACATCCAACAAGTTGACTATGAGCAAATTCCATTCAAATGTAAAATCTGTCACGAATATGGACACTTCGCTAAATCCTGTCCCCAAGACAAATATACATAGGATCAATATCCCAAGCAAAACCAATGGCAACATCCCCAAAGGAAGAAGCCAAATGGGAAAACTCAACAAACTCCACAACAAAATAAAAGGGAAAAGCCTCCTGAGCCAAAAGAAAAGATCCCTAGATCCCCTCAAAAGGGAGAATCAAGCCACAACTGATTTGTTGGTCTCAACCAAGGTGATATTCTACCCGAATACAAGGAACCCTAGGAATAAATCAATAGGAAAGGACCAGAAGAGAAAGAAAGAGGAATTGACGTGGCCCCGACAAAGAATAAAGAAGTATTGGAATTAAGCGAAGAACCCACACAATTTCCTCATACTCAAAATATGGAAAACCTAGAAATATCAGAAGAAGAGGGATGAGACTCCTTAGAAAGTGAGTCTGAATTGGAATTAACCCAAACCACCAATAGAAAGAAGCTTGGAAGGAAATCATACATAAACAAAAGGGAATCGACAACGAATAGGGAAAAGGAATTAGGGATCCAAAAAACTATTGAGGAGTCCTTAAAGAAAGATGGAAAAGCCAGCAAGAATGAAGCAACCCAACACAAGGGAACAAGATCATAGCCCTCAAGAGGGGGGGCACCCAAACACCTTGATAAATGATGAAAATTGTCTCCTAGAATTTTAGGGGATTAGACAGTAATCACAAGAAAGAAGAACTCAAAAAAAAATTGCAGATAGAAAAACCCTCAATCCTCACACTCCAGGAGATGAAATTGGGGGAGATGGAAACCCTCAACGACCTTCAAAAAATTTGGAAAAATTGTGGCGGGCATGGAGTGATCTCCAAAGGGGCCTCAAGTGGAATAGGAATCCTATGGAAAAGGGAAAATTTTGATTATCAAGAACAAACGCAAACCCAATTCTGGATCAGGGTGAACCTTCTTAATAAAACTTCAGGTATGCTCTTCTTTATCATCAAAATTTACAAACCAAATAATTACAATGAAAAAATTGAATGCTGGTAATCTATGATAGATCTCTCCAAGGAAACCCCTCCCCAGAACCTCATTATCCCAGGAGACTTCAACACAACCAGAGCTGCAATGGAAAAAAGAGGAGGATCGGTGGTAAGAGACCAATTTCGAGAAATATTGGAGGATATCATATCGGACCCAGACCTCTATGATGTCCCCTCAAGCAAAGGGATCTTTACCTGGGACAATAGAAAAGTAGGGCCCGACCACATCGTAGCCAGATTGGATATATTCTTGATCAGCAGTGATTTGTTGGCCCTCCCCGACAAGTCGTGCTCAATGAATCTTCCCTGAGCCAGCTCAAATCATCGCCCCATAAAATTGACCTTCAAATCATAGCAGAACTGGGGCCCAATTCCCTTCAAACTAAATCCTCTCTGGCTGGACAAACCCAAGCTCCTTCAATCCATTTCTCAGACCTGGAATCAGTGGATCATAGGTTCTTTAAACTACATATGGGAGAAGAAGCTCAAATTACTCAAAGTTCTATTAAAGAGCTCGGCCAAAATCAATCTACATAGCAAAGCACAAGTCAAAAAGTCCCAACTGGAGGCCCTTCAAGAGGAAATGGAAGGTACAAAGATTCAACAAAATCTCCTCATCCAAGAGCAATCCCTCCACAAAGATTATCTCTGAGCTCTAGCAGAAGAAGAAATGGCTTGGCAACTTAAATCTAGAAGCCTCTGGTTGAAGGCAGGCGACCAAAACACCACCTTCTTCCACAACCAAGCCAAAGTCAGAAAATGGTCCAATCAAATCTCCGAGCTTAAAACCCGGGAAGGGGAAATCCTTCAGGACTTCGATCAAATTAAGCAACATGCCTCCTCCCACTTCCACTCCCTCTATACAACATCTAGCAAAGACGAGGATCATCTCTCTAATATCTTTCTTCAGCATATCCCCTCTAAGATTACCGAGGCCGATAAATACACCCTTGACAGACCCATAGAGGAAGAAGAAATTCTCAGAGCCCTGAACCAATTCCAAGATGACAAAGCCCCAGGCCTAGATGATTTTACTCTTCATTTCTACAAAAAGTGATGGCACATCATTCAAAAAGACTTCACCAGAATGATCTACTTCACTCACAAAGACAAAAAAACTGGGTGGAGCAACAAACTCCTCCTTCCTGGCTCTCATCCCAAAAGAACATGGAGCCTCCTCCCTAAATCGCTTTAGACCCATCTTTCTCTACAACATATCCTATAAAATCTTGTCCAAAATAATAGCAAACATGATTAACCCTCTCCTCAGCTCGTTAATTCTTCCAAACCAGGGAGGATTTGTTGCAGGGTGCCAGATTTGGGATAACTACATCCTCGTCCAAGAAGCAATCCATGCTATCAACATTCGGGGGGATTCTAGATTGCCTATAAAACTTGACATGGCCAATGCTTTTCACAGAGTGGAACACAATTTTCTCTTCAAATTCATGCACAAGTTTGGCTTCATCCAGAACTTCATGAATTAGAACAACTCATGCATCGAGTGTCCCTGGATAGCGCCCCTCATAAAAGGAAAACCAAGTTCTTTCTTCAAGGTGTCCATGGATTTAAGGCAGGGATGCCCTCTCTCCCCCATACTCTATGCGATCATGGCAGAATCGCTAAACAGAAGCCTCGAATGGGAAAGCACCTCTGGTAACATCCCTGGAATAAAAATCTCCCAAGGAGTGAAAATACTAAACCAGTCTCAGTTTGAAGACGACACAATACTACTGAGTGGTGCTTCCAAAATTCTGGCCAGAAGAATCCTCTAAGTTCTGGATACCTTCCTCATCGTCTCGGGGGGATCTCTAAATAAATAAAAACATGAGATCTATACCTGGAATGTCTCGACAGTTATCAGGGATGGAATAACTCAAATCTTGGGCTTCTCCATTACCCAAGACTGGAAATCCTTTAAGTATTTAGGCCTCCCCCTCTGCCTTAAAGCGCTTCCTAGAGAACTTTGGCACCACCTCCTTCAAAATATTAGGGAAAAGATGGAAAACTGGGGATCACGATGGCTAAACCCAGCTAGCAGGGTGGTCTAGATTAAATATGTCCTCTTCCCTTTACCCATGTTTCAATTCTCTACCCTTCTCACCCCAAAGGGAATTCTTCAAGCAATGGGCCAGCTCATGCACAAATTTTTGTGGCAAGGAGGAAACTCAAACCACAAAAAATTCCACCTAGTAAATTGGGAAACGATCACCCAGCTAAAATCTAGGGGAGGCCTGGGCATTCGAGACCCCTAAATCACTAACTCTACAATGGGATCCAAACTCCTGTGGAGGCTAATATCAGGGGACAATGATTGGTGGAAGTAGGTGATCATAAGGAAATACAGGCTAGTTAAAGTAAAAAGAAGCATGGATAATCTGAAAATTCACCAAGCAGGATCCCAAATCTGGAAGCTAAAAAAGGGAACTGCCCCCTTCTTCAGAGAACACCTATCTTGGATCCCGGGAAATGGGAAATCAATAAAATCTAATAGGATCAGATCTTCGAGGTGACTGTCAACCCTAGAGAGGAAAATATCATGGAACTAAAAGGTTGGATGTTAGGGCTGAGCAAGTGTACTCTATATGACATCTCAGCTTGGAATGACAATGGCAGCTGGAGAGATTGGAACTTGGGGGATGTCTCGCAACAACTAACAGAACAGGCTGAACGCCTGATCATGCTTCTAAAAGGGGAAGCACCCATCCAAAAAACCCAACTAGACAATAGGGGATGGGGAAACAAGGGATACTCAGTCACACAAAGATATAATCAACTCCTCGATAGCATGGACGGTCACCATTCCTCAGCTAAATGGAAAAATGTTTGGAATTGAGACTCCCTCCCCAAAATCAACTTCTTCACTTGGACTCTAGTCCATGGAAAGATCTTAACATGGGATAACCTCATGAAGAGAGGCTTCCTTGGCCCCTTCATCTACTCAGTCTATCAAAGCAACCAAGAAGATATCAACCACTTGTTATGGGAATGCTCCTTTGCAAAAATTTGTTGGACACTAGCCTTCGGGGACCTAGCTAGATTTATACAATGGAATTATTCCCCCCACCCCAACCTGGGGAACTGGGACAAGTATTACCAAGGCTCCTTCAAGGACAAGCCAGTTCTGAAACGAGTGTGGCGGGCGCTGGCAAAATTTCTATGCTGGCAGATCCGGAAAACAAGAAACAAGAAAATTTTCCAAGGTAAGGTCACCCCCCCTCAAACAATAGTTTCTAAGGAAAATTTTCTTCTCTCTAAAGCCATACGTTCTAGACCTCTAAAAATTGAAGACACAACAAACTAGACCGCCCGGGAAAAGGACTGGATGGAAAGCTTCAATCTCAGGACTTTTATGCATTCCAATGCAACCCCAAGATCAAGCTGGCATCTTCATCACATTCTCAACATATACCTTTGGATCTGAAAGAAAATAACCCATACTCTCTGTTTTGATGGTGCTTCTAAAGGAAACCTAGGGGAGGCAGGTGTGGGGGGGATTCTGTATGATTCTGGGGGAGAAACAACTTCTAGTTATCACTGGAATCTAGGGACGGAAACTAACAACAAAGATAAGGCCTACACACTTTTAAAGGGAGTCCAACTGGCCCATTCCAAGGGAATACGAAAGATTGTTGTCCTAGGAGACTCCAGTACCATAATAAGACTGATGGTTAAGGGAACAAACCCCAAAGACCCCAAATTAAAGTAAATCATTCACAGAACTCGGCTGGCCTCCAGGGAAATCAAAATCACATTCTTTCATATCCTTCGAGGCAATAATAGCGAAGCCAACAAGATGGCCAATGCATCTATAGGAAAAAATCATGGCACAATCAGTGTTGACGAAGTTTCAATCCCAACCCCCATGTATTAATGATCTCCCCAGAGAGAAAAAAGGCCAGTCAAAGGAGCCCCTTCCCAATGGGTTCAAGTAAACCACTCGACCACATGTTTAAGAATTACGATAGGCCCACCCAAGTTTGGAGGAAAGTGGGCGTTCTCAACCAATACAGTTTGGGCCCACCGGATGCTCACAATGGAAGTCATGATAGCTCCACATGGACGCTTTCAGTTGTCCACGTGACCACTTAAAGGCGCACCATATGGCATGTGCCACACATGGATCATCTCCCCCGAACACAAAAGGTGGCCTTACCTCCAAACAACGTGAAATATCTCTCTTGCATGGGAAATCCAGACTCCCTGCCTTGTGTGTGTGGATTTGATGTTTGAGACTCTCACCCCCATGTCAGTTCATCTCCCTTGGTGTTAGTTGCACTTCCATGGCATCGGTTGGTACCCTATATAGGACTCCTCCCACAAACCCGCAAGACCATTTGTCATTTCCTCCCTTAGCAAACATGCAGTCGTCCTTGCTCTGCAAGTTTCTTAGGTCGCTTTGTTCTCTGATATGCTTATTTTCAGAGCTTGGTGTGCCCTCATTTTTATTTTCTTCCCCCCGCCTTTCTCTTGTTGTATCTTTCAGCTCTTAAGCACCCCTTGGCTCCCCCTTTCGCATCCTACCTCTTAGCCTCTCAGTCATCCCTCCAAACACCAAGCCGCCTCACGTACTATCTTTTCCCTAGGCCATATTCAGAAGCCACATGAGCCGGCCAAGTCCAGCCTATCTTCTGGCAACAGTGAAATGCAACAGGAGAATACTGTGCAAGAAACCTCAGATACCTGGCCCGAGGACAATTGGGAGGCTGAATGTGGAGGATGGAGCAACCTACAAGAACAATTGGGAGCGTTGAGCTCCAACCAGGTATTCGAGATGGAAACGTTATCTCAACACCGCTTCTTGATAAGTAAGCTTCAGGATGAAAGTGATGCACATAGAATCCAAATTGATGCCAACTCTCTGCAGATTGACACTCTACAACACAGACTGGACTATCTAGATGTTATGCAACCCCTCACAAGCATCTCAGAAGCCCAACAAGGCTACTTGAGGAACGTCCAGTCCAATTCGATTAACCAAGTGCTAGATTTGAATGAGCCTCTCCCAGACTTCAAGAGGAATGTGCAACAACCTAAGGTGGAAAAGAATTTCTAAACTAGTCGCCTCTTACTCTCAATCATCTTTATGTATTGTCGTTATGTGTATTTAAGCGGCTCCTTTTGTAGATTCTACTCAGGAAACTCTGCACACAATGTTTTTGTAAACAAAAGGGGATGTAACTCTTTGTTTGATCATCCCCGTTTTTGTGATCATCCCTCTCTGAGAAGAACTTTGATACAGTCCATGACTGTTTTTTTGTAATATCAGTGGATTCATCCACACCAATCAATATATCCTTTCCAATTCTTGTTAAAAAAAAAAACAATTGGGACTATACACAATCGTGATGGTGGGATAGAGGGGTTGTGGTAAGACCCATAATAATCATCGTGAACCCATGGAAAGAGGATGGTGGATGAGGTAAGACTTAGTCAAAAGAGTTGTAAAAATTCTAAGTGTTGAAAAATTTGACTAAGTGTTGGAGAATAGTTACGTGAAATATGAAGAAGAAATATGGAAAGGATTATGTGAATATGGAAATGAAAAAGGAAAATAGGAAATGGAAAATTAAATAATGGAAGTGAAATTGGAAAAGAAAATAAAAAAAAATAGAAATATGAATGTAGAAATGGTTAAGTATGGAAATGAGAGTAAGGAATGTGAGAGAAATGACTAAGTATGAGAAGATAAGTGAGGGGAATACGAGACTACATATTAGAAAAATGGCCAAGGGAATATGAGAGTAATGAGAAAATGGTTAGTATGGAGAGTAGAGAGGAAGAAAGAAAATGACCAAGTATGAGATGAGAAGAGAAGTGAAGGGATAAGAGAGGATGTTTTAAAAATGGATAAGTATGTAGATGGATGGAGAATAATAATATAATGAATTGTGTGAGGAATGTGAAAATGAAGTGGGAAATTGACTAAGTACAAAGATGGAGAGTGTTGGAGGAGGTGAAAGGAGGGGGAAATTCAAGCTTAAAAATGAATAAGTGTTGGAGATGGAAGAAGAGAGGAGGGGAAGAGATGCACAACACTTATAAAACATTTCTCATTAATTCTTTGAAGTTCTTCTTGCAATCTCTTTTCGGATGGCTGGAAAAAACTATGTGTATATCGGGCATACAGAGTTCGATTCTGATTATGTAAAATGCATGAAGAAACTAAGACTGAGGGATACACAATGATCTGATGAGAATGCACAAATTCCTTCTCTGATATCATCTTTTTATTATTCCAAAGAGCGAATAATCTAGGTGATCAAAACATTTTATCAACAAGGGGGAGGGGGGAAATTTGAGAATCACACATCTTCCCTTATATTAATCCTTTTCACATATTTAAGAGTATGCGAATCTGATTGGGGGAGGGGTTATTCTAATAATCTCCCCCTCCCCTTTATAACTATTTTATACATACAACAATTATAAAAGAGAGGGGATGATGCTCAAAAGAGGGGGTGATTCTAAGAATCGTTCCTCTCTCTTTATATATACAAGAGCCCTTTTGCATTGGGTTTTACAAAATATATATCTACTAGTACTCATTATCTTCTCTTTTACTTCAAGTAATATATGCACCATCTTTAAAATTTTGTAGAGGCAATCACTATGCACCATCCCATCACTACGAAAAAACTAGCCCAAGCTTCATAGATATATGTTTTCATGATACTTGAGGGTACTCCGCACCCCCCCAACCCCCTCTGGCCTAAGAATTGGCTTGAATTGCTAGAGTGGCATAGGAATATGCTCCTACACATTATTCCCTAGAAATGGTTCCTATGAGAACATGAACAACCTTGGGTACAACAAGTTACATTGTAGATTTTGTAGTATAGTCATACTAAAATGTTGAGTAGTTTAAGAAAGGATTTTAGGGTAGATTGGTAATCTAAATACTTACTTGGATAAAGATGTTACTAGAGGAGGAAAATTTGTTTCCTTTTAACCCACCAAATATGGTCGTATAAAGGCATGCACTGAGTGTGAATCGAGACATCTCTAGTAGGGATGAGAGTTCGAAGGAATGAGTACCATGGAAGACATAAAGACTCAAGATCTATCCAAATGAACATTTGTAATATACCTAGTATATTACATTTCTTATTATTTAATAATACATTATAGGTTTGTTATTATGTAAATAGGGATTATAATGTAAATAATAATTCAATGATAAGTCATGACCTTTGGAAAGAACATGACTTATCATTCCTCACATGTATTTATATACATGTATTGTATTTCATATGATGTCAAGTAAATATGTAAAATGGATAGTAAATAAAATATAATTTATTATGAATATATGGAATTGTGTTATGTATTCATGATTTTCTCATGAAGTGGAGCACCAAATCCAGTTCAACATTGAGGAGAACAAAGATAACCAATCAATGGTGGTTGAAATAGATGTGAGCAATCAAGAAACACATGTAAGTGTTCAGAAAAAGAGATTAATGAATAGGGAGAAAATACATTAAGGATGAAAGAATTCGAGAAGTTGAAGTAAAAAAGTGTGTTAGTGATCCAATGGTTGTGAGATGGAGGATTGATGGTGGAAGAGAGTCTAGTGAAAAGGAGGAGTGGTGAAGGAACCTCGAAGGGTTCTGTAGTGTCCCCAAGGCCGAGCCCCGTTACAGATCATGTTTTATGCAAAGAATTGTAAATGTGTTCTATAGGATGGTGAGCCAAGTCTTGTATAAGCTGTAGGATTATGTGTTTTTTTAGGCCAGGGAGCCTAAGTGTCGAAGGCCAAGAGAATGTTGATGAACTTGTAAGTATGCAGATCAATTAATAAAATATAAACACCGCCAGTGCAGACAGACCACGATGAATGAGTGATGGCGGACTGAGCGTCCACAGAGTAGGCAAGGAACTAGGGGTTGGAAGGTGGGAAAGGGGCTGAGTGATGAGCATAGGGGCTAAGCCTAGGGGGCTTAGGCCTGGAATAATATTTTAATATTATTTCCTAAAAATCCATATGCACAGTATCTTATCCTAAGTCCTCTTGGAAGGACCCATGATTCCCAAGTGGTGGAAGGAAGGCGTACGGATGGAACACATGCAGTTCCCAGGGTGACAAGTGTCAACCCTGGTGCATGAAAATATAAGCCTAAACTGAACCATGGGTGGAAAATCTTCCTCCATTCGGACCCGAACCTCTGAGCGTGAAACGGAGTACGACCTCTGCCAGATACACGGATTGATCTCTGAAGCCGTGAAGCCTTGTTTTGTCTGAAGAAACCATGTACACCCATGCTCCGAACTATGAGTCTGTGTCTGTTCTAGGCAACCCAGAAACAAATTCTTGAACCATAATCCCTGTGCTGGACTTGAGTGGAAGCATCCTGTGGTTGTATGGAAAATGCTGAGCTAGCCTGTGTTTGGAGCCTGTCCCAAAATCATCACCGCGAGATCATCCAGTGATTGCTGAACCATTTTTGGAAGCATTTGTCTGAGTTTACTGTGGATTGTTGTGTCCACGCAGTACTAGACTGTGTGTGGCTTGTTGGCCTGTGAGCGACTCCTCCAGGTGAGAGAGTGCGCAGAGGGAGAAGAGAACTCCTGGAAGAAATCCCTGTCGCTGCCATAGAGCCTAGAGACTTCCGGTCCGGTCTGTTCCTGTAACCCAAGGTAAGGGGGACTGGCAGCCGAAGGACTGTCTAGGTGACAGAGAAGGTGCACTCCCCTGGGGTGGAGTAGGCATGTGGGGAATGAGGGTTTGTGGGAAGTGAGCGTGGGAGATTCCTGAGAGAGATTTCTTCCTGGTGGTTGTGTATGTGATATCTTCCCTGTAACCTCAACCTGAGTTTAGATTCCTTGCCTTGGGGTGGAGCTCAGTCTCAGCTCGGGGGTGACCTACTGTTGAGCTGATGAACAGTGTGGTCTAAGGCTGGGAGGTTCGTGGAAGGCCTGCACTTGGTTGGTGTAATTCTACAGCCAATAAAAGATAAGTATTGAATTATGTTTTAAATATGTTGAGCATGATTGTGCTATTTTGTATCATGTTTTCCGCTGTGTAAATGAATTAATGATGAATGCTACATCTCGTTTAATTATAGCAGTACCCATATATTTTACTCTGAGTTTTAAGTGTGTTTATTTGTGTTAAATGCATTTGTTTATAAAACCCAGTATGAGTTCTGTAGATTCCATGTACAGAACGGTAACTGAGAGGTTTGGTAAAACCCGGGTAGTGAAAGGGGTACACTACAAATTGGTATCACAACCAAGGTTTCGACACTGAGCCTAGATGGGCCAGTGGAGCAGTCTTTGGACTAAAAATGTGAAGAGAAATTGGGATTGGAATGGCCAATTTCGGACGTTGGTTGTCCTAGTGTGTCAAGTTGCTTCTTGACCGCGTTTACAAGCCAGGAGTGTAGCAGTGCGGTGAAAATCGTAGCCGGTATGGTCTATGACCACAGGAAGACAGGTCTCTACACCAAGGGTGTTATAACCGTCAGATCTGTTCGGGAGGGAAAGAGAACCCTTGCAATCGCCAGATCTGGAGAACGTGCACGAGGTTTAAAACCTTTTGATACTACACAGGATTTTAAACTCGAGAGGATCGTGAGTCATGAGATCCCTGTGTGATTAACCGCCAACCGTCCGAGTTGACGAAAGTTGCACAGGACTTAAGTCCTCATGGGTAGAGGAGAAGTCCTGGAGAGGCGTCGAGATATTAGAAGTCAAGAGAATCGAGACCTTCCGATTCTCGAAATCCTGAGGAGGGATCATAGCCGTGAATCTCGGGTGGACACGTGTCAGGAGGTTCCACCGAGTCAAAAATCGGAGAATCAGAGTTCTAGAACACATAGAGATCTCGTCACCTGGAATCGCGATCCGCGATTTCACAACAAAATCTGGACCGTTCATTTAGTGGACACGTGGCAGAGATCTGCACCATCGGGGAAAGTCCCGATAAGGAGTGAGTCCATCAGTGTTGGAAGTTCATCGGGAAATCGAGAACCCCGGTGACAAGTGATTCATACACTTTGAAACTCCGAACCCCGAAAACCCGACGAGAGCTTTGAGTACGGTCGCGAGGTAGAGGTCACATGGACCTGACTTAACCGCGAAGGGTTAAAGCAAAAAGGTGCATCGGTATATCGGGAATCGAGATATCAGAGATCCCGGAGGCAAAGGTTTCGTGTATGGGAAAATCGCGATACGCGATTTCCCAATAAGGCCTAGGTGTATGGGGCCACATTGATTGTCAGGAGAACAGGTGGCAGATTTATAGCAACAGGAGAAAGGACTGTTGACAAGTCAACGACTGAGACCCATCGGAGATCCCGTGAGCATATGAGCATGATATTGAAACCTCTTAAACCCGACGGGGTAAGGTGGAGGTCATATAGTGTGGTTGTATGGTGAGGCTCTAGCCCGAAGGGCTAGCACGGACGGAGTCCATCAGAAATCGGGAAATCGGGGATTCCGCTGTCAAGCGTTTTGGCGCATTCATATTTGCGAAACCCCGAACCTCGATAAGGGATAAGGCCAGGGTCACGAGTCAGTGGTCACATCGGCCAGGGATTAGCTTGGAGGGCTAAGGCATATCGAAGAATCAGAGGTTGCGAGGACATGCGCCTGTTAACAGCGCAAGTGCCGAAACTCCAAGAGGAGTAGTCATGAGAGGAAAATGACCACGGTCCGGGCGAATGGTCATATGAGTCAGGAGCTAGGCTCAGGAGGGATAGTACCTAAAAAGGGTCATCGGAGATCGGGAATCTGAGAGGACAGTAAACCTCGACATCAGGAGTTGCGAAACTCCGAAACTTGAAGTCCCGAAGTAACTGAATTAAAGTTTTGGAAACCCGAAAAATACAGAACCAGACAGAACTCAGAAAACTTTGTGAAGTTGAAATATCTTTCGTTCTTGTTCGTATTAATTATGAATGTTGCGGATTGTTCATAAAGTTTATTGGCCTAAAAAATTTCAAATTCCATTGCAAAGTGCGTGTGAAGAGTTCAACGAAGGCCAAGACTCCAGATAATCAATGCCAAGTATGGAGTGGGGAAGAATGCAAATTATCCCTGAAATGGAAGACGAACAAGAAGGAAAGGATGTTAACCAGGGAGTTGAAGGATCGAACTCTAATGGGAATGGAAAAGAGATGGATAAGGAAGGACATATGATGAAAATCATTGAAGGGTTACAAAGAGAGGCCAAGGAGCGCTGAGCTGATAGCTGAAAGCTCATGAAAGTCATAGATCGACAAGGGAAATTAAACTTAAGATTCTTGCAGAGTCTGGAAAGAATAGAGAAGAAACTTGAGAAAGGAAGAGACTCAAGTACGACGGAGAGTCGCAGAACTCATGGGAGAAGAAGCAGATCAAGGAGTGGTAGCCGACATCACAGTCGCTCCCAAAAATGTTCTGGCAGTAAGACACACAACAGTTCAAGCCCATCACCTACCAGAAAACA
>ML794186.1:371536-390078 GCA_009831015.1 Picea engelmannii
ATTAGTTCATCTGTTGAAAATCTTGACAGATCCTTGGATTCAAGGATGGCTGTGACAACCATTTCAAATTTCTTGGGTAGACTTCTGAGAATTTTCTCAACTATTCGTTGATCAGTGATGGTTTCACCAATCAGTCTGATCTGGTTCACGATTCCCATGACTCTGGTCATGAACTGATCTATAGTTTCAGACTCTGTCATCCTTAGAGTCTCAAATTGCATCCACAAGGTCTGCAGTTTAACTGTTTTTACCCTGTCATTTCCTTGGTAGGACGTTTTGAGGATGTCCCAGGCCTGTTTGGAAGTACCAACGCCTGTGATTTTCAAGAATATCGAATCATCCATAGAGTTCTGAATCCAAAATTTTGCTTTGTTTTCTTTGGTCCTCAGAGTTTCTTGAGAAATTCTCTGGGAATTTGTCATGGCAGTGAGGGCGGCTGGAACTGGTTCAACATATCCGAGATCCACTGGTTCCCAGCACTCTTGTGCTTGCAAGAATGACCTCATTCGTAGAGACCAGAATTCATAATTCTTACCAAGAAGAATCGGACCCTGAGTTGGGCCGAGATTGCTAGTCGACGCCATTTTAAAAAAAATTGCAGGAAAAAGAGGGAAAAAATCGTATTTACCTCCGATCTCAGAAACGCCGATTTGTCGATGGCTAGTTTGATGATGGCCGATAGGAGCTTATCGGGCTTGGATTGGCCCTTTAGTCTCCTTGCAATGTGACCACGCACCTTGTGTAAGCGCTACGGGATTTTCCCGTTCCTTTGGCTTTCAAATCGCCGAAATGCGAAAAATAGCCTTTCAACTTTTCAACGGTCCAGATCGTGCATTGATCGGATGGTCCAGATCGTATCGGGATATCACGAATCAGGATTTCACGATTTTTGATGTCGAGGTTCTTTGCCTCCTCGATTTCGCGATCGCCGATTTTCCGATGGTGTTCTTCGTTTCAGGACTTTTCCCGATATCGTTGATCGCTGCCACGTGGCCCAGCAGACGGATGGTCGTGATATCTCTTTGCGATTTCGCAATATGATGTGTCCCAGACCTCTTGTCTCCAGGATCCACGAAATGCCGAATCCCGAAAAGCCGATGAACTTGCTTATCGGGACTTTTCCCAAAAGCCTCGATCTCTGCCACGCGTCTTGAGCATATGGACGAACAGATTTGCGTCGGGGTTTTCACTGGAAAGAAACCCCGATCACTTGTTCTTAGGTTTCGCGATTTCCCGAATCCCGATATGCCGATGGCGCTTTCCTCTTCGGGACTTTTTTCGAGTCACCGGATTTGCGCCACACGTCCCTGAAGAATGGACGGTCCTGATTCAGCCTCGAGATATCGCGACTTGTGATTCTCCAAATCTCTGTCAACGTGAAACCCCGAATGCCGATACGCTGACGGTGCCCTCGATGTCCGCCACGTGTCCGGTCAAAATGGACGGCTGAGATCTTATCAGGATTTCGCGTATCGCGATTTCACGAGTTGCGATGTCCTATTGCAATGGACTTAGAAAACCCCGAACTCCGAAATGCCGATATGACGATGCGATGAGCTACTGCCACCTGCCCTCTGAAATGGACGGCTGTGATCGTTTCGGGATTTCGCGATTTCGCGTATCGGAGTTTTTGGAGAGATGATTCTTTCGCTCGTCCAACTCCTGATTCCCGATTTTGCGATGGAATAGGATCTCGCCACGTGTCTCTTGATGAACGGTCAATATGACGTCGGGATTTCTCAGGTAAAAAAAACCTCCTGTGCGCTCCACACGACTAATCGTCGTGCAACTTCTTGCTAATCTAATGGCTGTCGGGCCTGTGTTCAAGATCTGACGACTGAAATTCTTTCGCCTTTTTCCGTGCTCTCCTTCTTCCCTTATGTACTAGTTTCCCGCCTCGGATCTGTTCGCAAGATGAATCTTACGGCTTCAGTGGCTGTTCTTTGCGCCTGAGATGCGTTCTTTACACCTGTGGAAGAAAGATGTGTGAATCTTTCAAAGATTTGAAAGAATTTCACGATTTCTTCGTGATCTGCTACAATCTTTGATAGATTTGAGCTATTTTCAAAAATCTTTAAACGATTCAGCCTTCTGCTTGAATCTTTAACGAATTGAAGCGAAATCTTTAAGTTCTTTAAACTTCTTTCGTTCTGCAGCTCTTCTGTGTCAATCTTTGACGGTTCTTTGAGAAAATTGTGCAGGTTTCTTCTTCTGCGTTCTCTGCTTCCTCTGCTAGCTTCTCACGACGATCTTTAAAGAGTATTGCACACAGCTTTCCAAGCCTTGTGAAATAACTGTGTGGCGTGCTCTCAAGATGCGTGTAAGCTCTGCGCTGTGAGGATCGTGTTGCTCTCCCAACTGTGTGAAGAGTCTTACTGCTGTAGCTCTGATACCATGATAAATTGTGGAGCAAAGAGAAATGCAAAGAGAAAAGAATAGTATATTCAAATGTATGAAGAAGTACAGAACTAAGAAGATCACACTTACAATGTA
This sequence comes from Picea engelmannii, assembly GCA_009831015.1. Lineage (NCBI taxonomy): Eukaryota > Viridiplantae > Streptophyta > Pinopsida > Pinales > Pinaceae > Picea > Picea engelmannii. Next base: position 374,030 of record ML794186.1, read on the forward strand.
ATATGGTTGAGCTATATATTGTCAAGCAAGACAAAAATAGAAAGTACAACTGTCCAGTACAGCTGGCAGTGTACGGTTAGTCTATTGAGGATACAATATATTTAACAAAAGTAAGAAGAAAAACGGAAACGGAAAACGTTGGTCAGACTTCAACTTTGGCTTAGTATTTCCTCTCTCCTGAGGCAATCGTCGTCATAAATGACGATTGTTGTGGGGCTTGGAGAACTATAAAAGCGTTCGTCTTCAGACACACAAACACGTCGAATGCTAGAAGTACTGGGTGCGCATCCTTCATTCAACAGCAGCAAAATAGAAGTAGACAACATTTCAAGATGAAAATGTCGGTGGACAAACCAGTAACACAACAACAAGAACAAGCTAATCCTCTGTTGCCTGCAAGAGGAGTCTGCCTTTCATCGTTGGCAACATGTAAAGCCCATGGGGAAGACTCTCCTTACTTTGATGGCTGGAAGGAGTATGACGCTAATCCCTACCATCCTAAGCGTGTTAAATCTCCTCCTCTTTTGCTTAGTGAGCCTCCGAAGTCCACCTAAGCACGTTGGACTCCTCTTCTAGCCTATCTCCTATATTCTTCTCATACGTGATAAATATCTTTTTCGCATCCTATAAGGATTTTCCTCTTCTTGTTTCGCTCCCTCTTCCTCACACAAGCAACAAAGTCAAATGGTTAACTTAGCTGCTTATGCTTATCAAGTTAATTTCAAAATTTGCTTTCATAATTTAGCTAATACTTTATTTTCATTCTAGTTAGACTTACACATTATTTCTTTGTTTAGTTGTTGATTGATATCTATTTCTTGTATAAATAATAAGCAAAATAAAATAAAGCTAATAAATAAGAAAAGAAAATTACAATAAATATCATAAAATAAATGGTAATAATAAAATAATGAAATGTTAGGTTAATAAAGGGACATAACTTTTCATGATAAACACCTTCTTAGTAATATTTATAAAAAGTAATTATTAAGAAAGTTTGTTAAATCACCCTCTTAGCAATATTTATAAAAATTAATTATTAAGAAAGTTTGTTAAATCATGGTAAAAAATTACTAATTTTTTTATTAGAATTGATAAAAATATTATGGATTCTAAAAAAAAAAATTAGAACTAATAAAAAAAAAATTAGGTTATTTTTTTACCAATCTCTTAATGTTTTTTAGTCCATACATTGAAATTAAAGTACAATTTGTCTAATTAGCAATTGGTACAAACTAATTTATCATATTTGGATGTATAAACTAATTCATTATATTGGTTGTATAATCATGAAAATTAAAAAAAAAAAAATCTTAATCCCTACAACAACAACGCAACTCGGTAAATTATGCCACAAACATTAAAGAACAATTTTTGGAATTCAAATGGCACAAAATGAAGCACAAGTTATATGGTTCTAGAAATTAAAATCCTCCACTAAAAGAACTGGAAAATCTCATGCCCGAGCCATGAACAAGTATCTCAAATATTAAAAAAAAAATCACCAATTTGAAAATCCTATTCACGAGTAGATTTCTTATCAAAGCATCATTTTATAGTCTACTAGTGTGCATCAAACTTTGTCTTAGACTTACCTCTATCCTCCAATTTAATTAAAGTGTTTATTCTTTTATGAATGCAATGGCAACTTTGTCCATGTGATATCTAGATGAGTTGAGGGGAAGGAAAGAAAATATTTGTTGTTTGGATGGATTATTTCTCATAAACGAGAAAATATGGAGATGTTCCTATAGACGTTTTTGGGGTGACTTGGTCTTTCTCTGTTGGTCAACTTGTTGGACATATTACACATTCACCTAGTATTTCTTTTCCTAGATTGACTAGTCTATGTTGAGGGCGACCCTCTTCATATATATTCTTCCCTGGATGAGGGTGTGTTGGCAGCCCAACATATTTTTAATTTTTAAATGATCTATGTAGCTGCCTAACCAGGGTCATACATTTTTTTGTCTTTCATAAGCAATTTTCGCCATGACAATTGTAAGTTGTCGCTTTTCCCTATTGTATTTTCATGCTTCATCATGACTGAAAGCATGAAAACGAAGCATGGGAACTTACGACTGTGTTACCATTCTATTCGAAAAATTTACGAAAGGCAAAATGTCTCTACAGTTTATTAATGAAGTCTTGTTCCTTGCTATGAAGACTATTCTCTTTGTTTCAATTCCTTGAATACCAAATATGCTTGGGGATTGTAAGTTATATCAACAAAAGATTTTTTTTTATTTGAGCATTGATATGTTTTTTTGTGTGATTCTTGGTCATATGTTTTCTCATTACTAGGCTTTGATTTACAAGTTTCACTCTACCAAACCTTATGATCGGACCCACTATGTTGCGCACTTATTATCATTTTAATGCTCTGGTCGTGGTGGTACTTTATGAGAGGTGGCAATACGATTACAGTCAGTTCATCATTTCAAAACTTGGTCTCGAGCTCTGCAACACCCCTCGCACTCATTTCAAACAAATGCATGTATTTTCGTTATGTGTTTTCTCCCCAAATGCTATAGATTGTTGGTGTTTCTCGGGCTCGGGGTATGGCTCTGGTCTGTTCTCACAAACCCTCCCTGTGCGCTGCGTTTGATTGATTGCCTATTGATTCGATATGGATCTTGTTGTTAGAAATGAACCTAATGGCACTCAAACTTTGCTCTTATATGACGATGCCAGAGAGGATCTTGAGAGTAATGGTTGGCTCGCTTTCCTTAGAAAATTCCAGGGTTTCAATCTACAAACTACTCAGGAATTCACTCTCTCCTTCGATGGGTGTAGAGCTAAGGTGGGTGATGTTCAACTCGATGTTACAGAGGATTTATTAAGCCAAGCTACAAGACCCCGTGCGAGCATTCAAGGGTGATTCAAAAATGCAAAAGTAGAAGAGGTTCCTTGGAGTCTCCTCTTTACATCTCCGAAGATAAAAGGATGAGACAAAGGTATGCCCATCTCCTTACTGAAATCTCAATGGCACGATCTGCTTGCTGTGTTGAAACAGTTTGCCAACTGTGAAGGACATTTTGGTCTTCTATTTCTTTATCATCTACGTCTACTCATGATTTTTATGGGGTTTCCTTTAAACATGCCTTATTATTTATTGAGGAGCCTTTACAAAATGGCCAAAAGGTATAGAAAGCAATGATTAGATTCAAGCCTCTTCCATCACGGCTTAATACATTTTTTACTTCCACATCATTTAGAGTTGCAGAACAATAATTGGGATTCGTTTTTAATCAGAAACGACTTCTCTAACCCCAATGTTGAAGAGATCGACAAGTATGTGATTGAAGAAACCTTAATCTACCCTACAACGCCCCTCTCACCTACACATGCCTGTGTCTTGGCCTCCTACAACAAACCGTTACTTGATCCAAAGGTTATTGAGCAGGCCCGTGAACAAGTTACACGGCCTAACAACTCTGTTAAGTTTTCAAACAAACCTACAGGAAAGATGTCTAAAAACAATGTTAATTTGAGTTTCAAAAATAAGAGATTTGGAAGGTTAATTTCAAGGAGGCTTAGGAATAAGTCAAACCCTCATGCGAGCTCGATCAAGATGATCGAGATCCATGAGAGTTCGGACTCCGAAATCGATAGGTTCCTCGCTCAAGAAGACCCTCTTTCGTTCCAACCACACCTCGATTGGCCTTACAACTTTGTGGACAATCTACCTTTCTGTCTGAAACATAATGAAGAGTTTCCTGGTATTAAATTGGGTAATAAATCTACAGTCCATGTTGGAAATACCCCGGTTCACAATTGTGATTATTCCCAAGGGACCGTCACACAGTCGAAGTGTGAAGATACTACACCGATATACCTATCCTACAGTCACAGTTTAAATCTCTCATTGACCAGATTGGTGCCTTAACGGATGAAAACCATAGGCTCGAGTCTGTCATTCAAAGAAAAGGGAAACATATGAAGACTACAGGGAGTGTAACATTTAAAAACGTTGAGGCTGCAACAACAATAGTGAATTCTAAGATCATCTGATACGATTTGATTTACAATTAGAGGTATCATTCCCTTTATCTTAAGATAGGGTCATTTACTAACTAATTTAGATTGTTTTATTCATTCAATAAATTGGATTTCATTTACTAAAATAACTAGCTACAGAATCAACAGATTATGTAGCCAATTATGTTAATTCGAAATTTGCAAATTAATGGTTAAATATGTGTCTAAATCTCTCTATTTTTCCTTTTCTTTTCAAGATATTCAAGAGTTCATGGTTACCAATTGATCTGAAGCATCTTTGAGACTTGCTAGCCATATTTATCATGCATTTTTGTAAAAACAGAAATGAAGCTTTTTGAGCTTTAGAGGATTTAGTATGATTTGGGTGGTTATATCCTCCTTTTATTTTTGTAATGAATGTCTAATCTCAGAAGAGGAAATAGTTACCTTTCTGAAGTCTTTAAAAACCCATTATTTTTTGTAACTAGGACATCTTGGCCTGGGGCTAGTTGCGGACAGCTTATACTCAAATTTGGACATAATATATGTTTACATTTTTGCTTTAGATACTTGTAAATATTGTTGTTGTCCATGATTTGTTTATCTTGATAATTTGATGACTGTTGATAGCTTTCGTCTTCACAGATTATTATTTCGTTAAGATAATTTCTTTCATACAGTACACAATTGTATGCTTCAGTTATATGAAAATAGTGATTGATTGTTCGATTCAAATATTAAGGTTTATCTTAATCTTGTTGAATAAATCAAAAGCAAGTTGTTACTGTCTGATTTATCTTATGTGTAATTACTTGCAGTCTCATATATCATAGTTATTATTTTGCGTCCTATCGTTTTATCATTTAAATACAACAGTCAACAAATTGTCTGGCATTTATTCCAAACAACATGAAAGTACACTGCAGATTTATCTCGGGATAGACTGAATGGACGATTCATGATTATACAAATGTTGGATGCATACTCTTCAAGTGATAAATAGGTTAGTTTGTTTCTTTTATTTGTTTGTTTAATATATAAATTCTTACATATGGTTTGGTTTTCATTGTTTACATATTCTGTTTCAATAGTAGCTTGATTTTGATTTTACAGATGCAATAGAGATAAAAACAAACCAAAAAAAAATAGTTCATTTTTCTTTTTTTATCTTCTTTGAGCAAAAAAACCATTTTTACATTGATTTTAGTGAGTTCAGATTAAAACTCATAAATTGTATAAAATGCATATAAATTAGACAAACAGTTCTGTGTGTAATTATTATTTAAAATAAGTTATATATTTATGTGTGTATATATATAACAATAATTAGTAATTAGTGAGTTATTTTGTTTCTTTTATTTATTCATTTGTTTCTCTTAAGACTTTAGATTGGCCAACGGAGCCACTAAACCCGTCAAAGTGAGTCAACCCAAATGGCTTGGGTTAATTAGACAACCCTGGATCGGATTCACTCTTCTAGTTGACGAGCGGTCATTTTCGCCCTTCAACAAATGGCGCTAGAAGGAGGCCCTGAACACTATTGATGGAACATGGTGGTCGCAAGACTCCTCCCCCACCTACATACTCACCTATAGTAACAAGAATTCGTTCTGATGACAACATTGTCTCTCAAACAACAACCACATCAAACGATAATCCACGGATTACCGTTGAGCTAGTAACACCAAACTCCCTAGGGGCCGACGTACAAGAAATTGTTCGTCAATCCCTTCTAAGGACACACAGTGCTTTGGCCCGTATCAGATAACCAGGTCGGCCATTAAATCAACCATTAGACTTCTCTGATATTAGGGAGAAACTTGAAGGCACTGGTCTTACCCTAAACCCTACGGATCCAGATCACATCCTCACACCTGCAGCGAGAGGATTTGTTTTCCCACCATCACCACCCCCTTCATCTCATTCTTCTTCAGAAGAAGAATCATCAGATGAAGGAAGTTCTTCATCTCAACCTTCGACACCACCCACGCCTATGGAAAATCCAAATAATCCTGTTAGACCTTGGCTCGATCAAGATGCAACGACCATAATTGGACCCCAACATCCTTCGCCTAAACATCCAGAGAAATGGCTCCCTAAATTTGACCCAAATTCCAAGCAGATCGTTGAGGATCATATAAAAAAAATCATGCTAGCCATTAGACTCCGAAGCGTAGAACACAAAGACATAGTATGTAGAATTTTTTCATATACATTTGAAGGCAATGCCTCTACCTGGTACTTTTCCCAACACCCCCACACCATTATATCTTGGGATAGATTCGAATCTTGTTTCCTTGAGAAATTCGGAGATGACAAATCTCCCGAAGTTTTAGTCATGGAACTCTCTAGTTTAAAGATGAACCCCAAGGAAAAAATAAAAGACTTTAATAAAAGGTTTCTAACATTAAAGAATCGAATCCCCACGGATTCAATGCCTGCTTAAAATTCTATCGTCGCATACTACACGAAATCCCTACACCAAAACATAACAATCTAGGTGAAAAGGTCTAAGAAAGAAACATTATTGGAAGCCTTCGAGGAGGCGAGCCAAATTGAAACTAAACAACAAAGAAGTAAAGCAACAAATAAATCCTCTTCTAAAATTGGAACTAATGAACCTAAAAAATAGTCTAAACCAATTGAAACTAAACAGAATTAAGCAACTCCAAGTTTAGAGTACAATTTTATTGAGAATCTCAAAAAACTTAGTGCTAATATTTATGTTTATGAATTATTGAAATTTCCATTTCTTATGCAAAAGATGCTGCAGAATATTGCAGAAAACAACAAAAACAACAGTCTGAACAACAACAAATTTGCAGAAAACAGTCCCAAAACACCTCAAAAGGTCTCCGTTAAAACGACACTAGAGTCCTCCGATAAAAGAGACCTTGCTGTAAAAAGCGTAACAAATGTAGATAAAATAGTTCCAGGGGCTGCAACTAAAAAACAACAAACTTCTGCTGTTAATACTCGTAGAAATGTCCCACCCTTTTTGTTGAATTTTGAAATTTTCAATAGGAATGTACATAATTGTATGGTAGATTCAGGTGCATCGTCAAACGTAATGCCTTGGTCTGTCTGCCAAAAAAGCAATGCTGAAGTTCAACCTTCCAGTCTGAAAATTATTCAGCTTGATTGGACCAGTGTTAAAGTAATAGGTGAATTAAAAAATGTACTTATCAGATTATGATCTAATCCTAAAGTCCATCAGATTATTGATATTATTTTCGTTGATATCCCTGAAGTATATGGATTATTTTTAAGTAGGGTTTGGTCCGAACAACTACATGGTTATTTTGTGACAGATTGGTTTCACTTGTGGCTACCAGAAAAAGGAAAGCCTAACAGAATCAAGATCAATCGTGAGCGTTATCTCAAGCTTACGGTAACTGATTTAAATGATCCTAATGAACCATTCACTACTTCCACCAATTCACCTGAAATGCAGAGGATGAACACTTTTTTCGACAATTTCATGGCTGAAACTTCTACCATTACTAACCCAGAACAACAGTCTGAACTCATGACATGTACATAGTCAACAACCCTCTCTAAGGTGTCATATACAACTAATGAAAATCATATATGGTCTCTTAATTTCGATGGATCTAAATCTAAGGAAGGAGCTGACACATGATGTGTGCTCATTGATCCAACAGGTAACAAAATTTTGATCACTTTTCGGTTAGAATTTGAATGCACAAATAATACGGCCAAATACAAGGCACTCCTGCAAGGCTTCAGAAAGGCACTAGATTTGAGAGTTTAGAATTTAACATTCTTTGGTGATTCAGAAATTGTGGTCAAACATGTAAGAAATTCTATTCATTTCCTATCTCCACACCTAAAAAGATATCAAACTAAGGTATGGAATTTAATGAACAAATTTTTTGTGTTTAACATTAATTCTATTCTGAGATTGAATAATTCTGAGGCTGATTTGTTAGCTAATGTCGCCTCTAAAATTTTTCCTGCAGAAGGCCTTTCTCCAAAAGCGTTTTCCGTCAAGTTGTTGTTCAGACCATTCGTCCTCGACAACATCACTAATTGGAGAGTTTTCGATGACGATCAACAGATCATAAGTTTTATGCACATGGAAGATACTTTCCAAGGTGCAGTTATCGATGAAGGTACCCATGATGAAGACCTTTGCAATTTTACGGTAATATCAGACCCAAGATCTCCGGAATCAACCTCAGATCTGGTAAATTCTATCCCAAAATCTGTGGTAAGATTATAAAAGTTTTATGATTTGCATGATAAATTCAGAAAATCAGTGAATTGTAAAACGAATAGTTCTTCTTTGACCCATGAAAAGGTGAACCTAAGAACTAAAGATAACCCACAATGCATCAATTTGGGAATGGGATGTTCTAAGAAAGAAAAATCATCATTTATTAAGTTGTTTAAGGAATTTAAGGATGTCTTTTCTTGGACTTATGACGACCTAAAAACCTTTGATCCTAACATCATACAACACATTATTCCCATGAAACCCCAGACTCAACCTTTTCAACAGAAGCTAAGAAAAATGCATCCAAAACTTGAACCGATGGTCAAGAAAGAACTAAACAAACTTTTGAATGCTAAGATAATCTTCCCAGTAAGACATACACAGTGGGTCTCTAATATTTTCTCTGTAAGGAAGAAAAGTGGTGAAATTCGACTATGTGTCGATTTCCGAAATTTAAACCGAGCATCTGATAAATACAACTACCTTGTTCCTCCCATGGAACAGATTCTCCAATAGGTATTTGGTTCTGAAAGGTTATCACTGTTGGATGGTTTTTCAGGGTATAACCAAGTCCTTATGTCCCCTCCAGACCAGCTAAAAACCACTTTCTGTACTCCATGGGGTACCTATGCTTATAGAAAGATTCCCTTTGGTCTTATAAATGTTGGTGCCACTTTTCAGAGATCGATGGATATCTCTTTCCTCGGTCTTATCAATCAATCTGTAGTAGTCTATCTAGATGATGTTACTTTCTTCTCAAAAAATAAAGGAGATCATTTAGCTCATATAAGATATGTTCTACAATGATGTCGTAAGTACGACATCTCTTTAAATCCCAAAAAATCTATCTTTGCAGTAGAACAAGGAAAGCTGCTCAGATTCATTGTATCCAATGAAGGGATGATCATTTCAAAACTGCCCCCCCCCCCTCCTCTTCCAAAAAGTCTATGCAATATTTTTTAGGTCAGATAAATTTTGTTAGAAGGTTTGTCCCCAGCTTTTTAGAAATGGTTAGACTATTACAGAACTTAATAAAAAAGGATGTACAGTATCATTGGGGAACTCTAGAAAGTCAATATTTTGACTCAATAAAAAGGGATATAGTAAAGGCTCCATCCCTAATGAGCCCTGACTTTTCGTGAGATTTCACTCTCTACATGTTTGCCTCTGATCGGTCTTATGTCGCTGTCTTAATCCAAAAGAATGTTGAAAACAACGAAGTACCTATTGCCTTTCTGAGCTCAACCTTTAAGGGAGAAAAACTTAATTACCCAGCAGTAGATCAACATGCTTATGTTGTTTTTAAAAAAGTAAACCACTTTCGATCTTATCTACTAAAATCTAGGATGAAAATCATTGTCTCTTACCCTGCTGTCAGAAATTTGTAGTACAAAAAGAACTAGGCGAAAAAAGGGCAAACTGGGTCACATCCTTACAAGAATATGACCTTGAAATCACTCCGGCACAAATTGTTAGAGGCCAAGGTTTATGTAAATTGGTCGTTGATTCAGCTGTAGAACAACAGAATAAAACTGATATGTTAATTCAAGATCAGCATAATCAAAATCAAATCTGTTATGTACAAAATCCTGCTAGTCCTTGGTATGATGACATCAAATTTTATCTAATTCATGGATCAACTCCTCGTCACCTTGATCCAAAAAAGTGGAGAGCATTGAGATTAAAATATTCTTCTTCTGAGCTGGTGAATGGTGTATTGTTTCAACAAAATTTTGATGGAATACTTATGCGTTTTCTGGAAAAAGATGAAGCAGATAAAGTCTTATTGGAATTACATGCAGGAGAAGCTGGTGGGCATTTCGGTGGAGACACCACTACCCACAAAGTATTAAGGACAGGATATTATTGGCCTACTCTTTTCAAATATGCCCATGCGTTATGCCACAAGTGTGTAATCTGTCAAAAGGCTTCTGGACGAGTACATAAGTTAACATTCCCGCTGCAACCTGTCTCAGTAGATTCCCCTTTTCAGCAATGGGTCCTTGACATTATAGGCCCAATTAACCCTACATCCTCGCAGCAACATAAATACATCATAACAACAACAGACTATTTCACCAGATGGTCCGAGGCTGCACCATTAAAAGTGGTAAATACCAGCCAGGTAATATCTTTCCTGAATTCGAACATAATCACTTGTTTCAGTATTCCTAAATGCCTAGTGTTTGATAATGCTTCCTATTTTTCGTCTCTTGAAATGAATGCCTTTGCTCTAGAAAAATGAATAAAATTAAAGTATTCTGCCAGCTATTACCCCCAAGGCAATGGTTTGGCAGAATCAACCAATAAAAACCAGCTCAAGATCATCAAGAGAATGGTCTCCGAAAATTAAAAAAACTGGCATAATGCACTATTTAATGCAATATGGGCTGATAGGGTAACACCATAAATTGCTATTGGTAATTTCCCCTTTTTCATCGTTTACGGTAGAGAAGCAATTCTTACACCACATGTTCTTCTTCCATCTCTACAGTTATCGTAGAAGGTTTAAGAAGAAGCTTGTCCTCCTTTGGAAAGTTGGATTAATACTTTGTTGAAGTTAAAGGAAGTAAGGCCTCAAGCAAAAAAAAAATTGGATCAACATCAACTTATTGTCAAAAGATGGTTCGATTCCAATTCTACCTCAGATAGGAATTTTGAGGTAGGTGATCTTGTCCTTAAGTGGCACAAACCTCATGAGGGGAAAGGTGAACATACTAAGTTCCAAAACTTGTGGTTGGGACCATTCTTAATTGCTGAAAACCTAGGTCCCAGTTCTTTCTGCCTGCAGAATTTAGAGGGACAGCCAGACACCTTCCCGGTGAATGGCCAAGCTCTCAAAAGGTATTTTACCTGACACCTCTCCGATACACCTTTTGTACATATTTTTTTGTTTTGATTTCTTCGCTTTCTGTTTTTCTTTGCTGGTTTGTTTTTTATTTTCATTTTTGTTTATTGGTCCTTTTGAGTCAAACATGCCTGTATTACAGTTTAGCTCAGAAAAAGAGAACATAATGCTTCATCTCAAAACAACTGTCAAAGGCTGTCAGAGCATCAATTGTTGTCTTTTTCTAAAATTGTAGCCTAGTTAAAGATGATATTTTGTTTGAAAGTCGATTTCTCGGTTTCAATTTGCACTTGAAAGTATTCACGATTATCTTTAAAAAACTCTTTACGTTGTCCCTGCTTTTTAAGAAAGCAACTCAACGATGTCTCCCTGTCCTCGAAAATTAGTTTTATTAATGAACTATTTTTTAGATCTTGATGAAGGTTAGCAAGAAAAATTTAAAGGCCTGTGAAATATTAAGTTGTGTTAAAAAACTGAAATTTTTAGCGTCACCCCGCTTTGTTGAATATCTTTAAAAACTATATCAGAATGTGAATAATTTCTCAGAGAGCTGTGGGAAGTGTTTGTAAACTCGCCGGGACACTGAATAGGTCTACTGGCAACAAGTAAATGCATGCATGATGCAGAGACAACTTTGTCGGGGTACTGAACATGCGTACTGGTAGCGAAGCGATGTTAGGTTAAACAAAATTCTCAGGTATAAATCTTGATTTTGGTCATATGCATCCTTCATTCTAATTTGAAATTTCTTGGACAGGATACATACGTCAAAATGGGTTAATTGACATCCCTGTCGAGGCTATGGACACCTGCTGGCAACAGTGGCCCTGTCAACAATATTGGAGACATTAACTTAAATGTCGTGGCTTCTTTTTGTGAAGTTTGTCACCGGATTTCATTCTTTTTAAATGAAAGATACTTGAGACTCGACTGCATCATGATTATTAAAGATGTTCAAATAACCTTTCAGTTGTTCTTTGATTTGAAAATCTTTCAAATTTCTCTAACCTGAACTCGTTCGTATTATAGAGATAACTGCTTCTCCCAGCATGTCGCCATTGTTGGCGGCCCAACATATTTTTAACTTTTTATATCAATTAAATGATCTATGTAGCTGCCTAACCAGGGTCATACATTTTTCTGTCTTTCATAAGCAATTTTCACCATGACAATTGTAAGTTGTTGCTTTTCCCTATTGTTTTTTCATGTTTCGTCATGACTGAAAGCATGAGAACAAAGCATGGGAACTTACGACTGTGTTACCATTCTATACAAAAAATTTATGAAAGACAAGATGTCTCTACAGTTTATTAATGAAGCCTTGTTCCTTTCTATGAAGACTATTCTCTTTGTTTCAATTCCTTGAATACCAAACATGCTTGGGGATTGTAAGTTATATCAACAAAAGTTTTTTTTTTTATTTGAGCACTGATACGTTTTTTTGTGTGATTTTTGGTCATATGTTTTCTCATTACTAGGCTTTGATTTACAAGTTTCACTCTACCAAACCTTATGATCAAACCCAATATGTTGCGCACTTATTATCATTTTAATGCTTTGGTCGTGGTTGTACTTTATGAGAGGTGGAAATACAATTACAGTCAGATCATGATTTCAAAACTTGGTTTCAGGCTCTGCAACACCCCTCACACTCATTTCAAACAAATGCCTATCTTTTCGTTATGTGTTTTCTCCCCAAACGCTATAGACTTTTGGTGTTTCTCAGGCTTGGGGTATGGCTCTGGTCTGTTCTCACAAACCCTCCCTACGCGCTGTGTTTGATTGATTGCCTGTTGATTCAATATGGTTCCTGTTGTTAGAGTCGAACCTAATGGAACTCAAAATTTTCTCTTATATGACAATGCCAAAGAGGATCTTGAGAGTAATGGTTGGCTCGTTTTCCTTAGAAAATTCCAGGGTTTCAATCTACAAACTGCTCAGGAATTTTCTCTCTCCTTCGATGGGTGTAGAGCTAAGGTGGGTGATTTTCAACTCGAGGTTACAGAGGATTTCTTGAGCCAAGCTACAGGACTCCCTACGAGCGGTCAAAGGTGGTTCAAAAATTCAAAAGTAAAATAGGTTCCTTAGAGTCTCCTATTTACATATCGGAAGATAAAAAGGATGTGACAAAGGTATGCCCATCTCCTTAATGAAAGCTCGATGGCACGATCTGCTTGTTGTGTTGAAACAGTTTGTCACCTGTGAAGGACGTTTTGGTCTTGTGTTTCTTTATCATCTACGTCTACTCATGATTTTTATGGGGTTTCCTTTAAACATGCCTTATTGTTTATTGAGGAGCCTTTACAAAATGGGAAAAAGGTATAGAAAGAAATGGTTAGATTCAAGCCTCTTCCATCATGGCTTAATAAAAATTTTACTTGCACATCATTTGGAGTTGCAGAATGATAATTGGGTTTCATTTTTAATCAGAAACAGCTTCTCTAACCCCAATGTTGAAGAGATCGACAAGTTTGTGATTGAAGAAGCCTTAATCTACCCTACAACGCCCCTCTCACCTACCCAGGCCTGTGTCTCACCCTCCTACAACAAACCCTTACTCTATCCAAAGGTTATTGAGTAGGCCCGTGAACAAGTTACAGGGCCTAACAACTCTGTTAAGTTTTCAAGCAAACCTACAGGCAAGATGTCTAAAGACGATGTTGATTTGAGTTTCAAAAATAAGAGATCTGGAAGGTTAATTTCGAGGAGGCTCAGGAATAAGTTGAACCCTCATGCGAGCTCGATCAAGACGACCCTCTTTCATTCCAACCACACCTTGATCGACCTTACAACTTTGTGGACAATCTACCTCCCTATCTGAAACATAATGAATATTTTCCTGGTATTAAATTGGGTAGTAAATCTATAGTCCATGTTGGAAATACCCCGGTTCACAATTGTGATTATTCCCAAGGGACCGTCTCACAGTAGAAGTGTGAAGTTTTCCTATCATGGATTGATAGATACTACACCGATATACCTATCCTGCAGTCACAGGTTAAAGCTCTCACTGATCATATCAGTGCCTTAACGAATGAAAACCATAGGCTCGAGTCTGTCATTCAAAGAAAAGGGAAACATATGAAGACTACAGGGAATGTAACATTTAAAAACGTTGAGGTTGCAACAACAATAGTGAATTCTAAGATCATCTGATACGATTTGATTTACAGTTAGAGGTATCATTCATTTTATCTTAAAATAGGGTTATTTACTAACTAAATTAGATTGTTTTATTCATTCAATAAATTGGATTTCATTTACTAAAATAACTAGCTATAGAATCAACAGATTCTGTAGCCAGTTATGTTAATTCGAAATTTACAAATTAATGGTTAAATATGTGTCTAAATCTCTCTATTTTTCCTTTTCTTTTCAGGATATTCAGAAGTTCATGGTTACCAATTGATCTGAAGCATCTTTGAGACTTGCTAGCCATATTTATCATGCATTTTTGTACAAACAGAAATGAACCTTTTTTAGCTTTAGAGGATTTAGTATGATTTGGGTGGTTATATCCCCCTTTTATTTTTATAATCAATATCTGATCTCAGAATAGGAAACAATTACCTTTTTGAAGTCTTTAAAAACCCATTATTTTTTGTAACTAGGACATCTTGGCCTGGGGCTAGTTGTGGACAACTTATACTCAAATTTGGACATAATATATGTTTACATTTTTTCTTTAGCTACTTGTAAATATTGTTGTTGTCCATGATTTGTTTATCTTGATAATTTGATGACTGTTGATAGCTTTCGTCTTCACAAATTATTATCTCGTTAAGATAATTTCTTTCATACAGTCCACAATTTTATGCTTCAGTTATATGAAAATAGTGATTGATTGTTCGATTCAAATATTAAGGTTTATCTTAATCTTGTTGAATAAATCAAAGGCAAGTTGTTACTGTCGGATTTATCTTATGTGTAATTACTTGTAGTCTCATATATCACAGTTATTATTTTGCGTCCTATTGTTTTATCATTTAAATACAATAGTCAACAAACTGTCTGGCATTTATTCCAAACATCGTGAAAGTACACTGTAGATTTATCTCGGGACGGACTGAATGGACGATTTGTTGATACTGAGAGGGGGGTGAATCAGTATCAAGTACAATTTAAAATTTTTTTCCAACTTATACTTAAAACATTCAATTATATCCAATGATCAATGAACAATAGTATAAGAGTTACACCACAATACACCATGCACAATATATATGAGAAATAATCAATAGTTTTTGTTCAAGGCAATTAATGACTTCCAAAGGTAGCTACAACTTCCAAATGTAAAGGGAGGGATAAACCTCCAAGAGGAAGATACAATCCTCCAATATCAAGAGAGATTTGAACTCTCTATCCTTGCCCCTTCCTTCCACCCAAGAATATATGAGAGATAATAAAACTTTATTCAATTCTGGTCTGTTTAGAAGACCTGACTTGTACAGCATGCCCCGCGCTCAATATTTAACATCTGATTCTGAAACTCACACACAAGAAACTACAGTCCGTACTCTTTCCAAAAGAAGTGGTCCCACTGCATTTGGAGTCTGTATGAAAACGTTATGACTGTTTTACCTAGAACACCTGTTTTTTGACTAGTTTTAGGACTGGTCACAAACCCTATATTCCACAGAGTGTATCTCCATAGTTATAGAGAACCAAGAGCTGAAATTTTTACCAGAGGTACATTGATATGTCTTCTCAATACCATAGCGATTTCACCATCTGAATCGTTCTAGAAAAAAAGTTATAGCAAAAATGGTACGATGCCCTGAAAATAACATACCTTAGAACACATCACCAAAAGATTTCATCCTCCCTTGAAATCCAACCTTCTTTTTCTTCTTCTTCTCTCTGAAATTTGACTTGTATCAAATGAATGTATAATGATGTTTATTTATACCATTTATGTCACTTCCTTTTAACATTAGGGCCGACCTGACACTTTCTTATTTTGTAATTCTTTTCTTTAAT
>ML794186.1:393137-416375 GCA_009831015.1 Picea engelmannii
CGACCTGACACTTTCTTATTTTGTAATTCTTTTCTTTAATTATCTTTAGGGCCTACATGTACAATTCACTTTGTCATCTTCAAAAATTCATTTCTCCTCAACCATGAGGATCCACGTGACGTGCCACATACCACCGGAAACAGAATGATGTATACCATCCATCCATGGGTGTTGTATCTGCATGTGCATTTTCCTTCATGTCCAAATAACTTCATCAATCTTGTGGTCCAAAACCCATGACTAGGGTTGACATCAATGACAACAACCAATCTTCCAACACGATTCATGATTATACAAACGTCGGATGCATACTCTTCAAGTGATAAATAGGTTAGTTTGTTTCTTGTATTTGTTTGTTTAATATATAAACTCTTACATATGGTTTGGTTTTCATTGTTTGCATATTCTGCTTCAATAGTATCTTGATTTTGATTTTACAGATGCAATAGAGATAAAAACAAACCAAAAAGAAATAGTTCATTTTGCTTTTTTTATCTGCTTTCAACAAAAGAGCCATTTTTACATTGATTTTAGTGAGTTCAGATTAAAACTCATGAATTGTATAAAATGCATATAAATTAGACAAATAGTTCTGTGTGTAATTATTATTTAAAATAAGTTATATATTGATGTGTGTATATATAT
The DNA here is from genome assembly GCA_009831015.1 of Picea engelmannii. NCBI lineage: Eukaryota > Viridiplantae > Streptophyta > Pinopsida > Pinales > Pinaceae > Picea > Picea engelmannii. The sequence continues at coordinate 393,783 of ML794186.1, forward strand.
AACAATAATTAGTAATTAGTGAGTTATTTTGTTTCTTTTATTTATTCATTTGTTTCTCTTAGGATTTTAGATTGGCCAACGGAGCCACTAAACCCATCATAGTGAGTCAACCCAAACGGCTTGGGTTAATTAGACAACCTCAGACTGGATTCACTCTTCCAGTTGATGAGCGGTCATTTTCGCCCGTCAACAGGGCGCTACATCCTCTTCAGTCTTGAGTTGGTTACACCTTAGTTAGACTAGTTGAGTGGAATCTTGCATGGAAACCCCAATATTATCACCAAGTTTTGCATGCATACCTCAGTGTCATCGTCACGAGGGAATACTCACCCTGGGACCATCATCAAGAAGTAAAATAATAAACAAAATAAAATAGGTTCAGGAGGAAGATGCAATTAGAAAGAATGGAGTACTTGTTGATAATCCTTCTCATGCCACATAACTACTTCGAGTGGAAGCTAAAAATTCAGCATCAACTCAAATGTAGAGGATTTTATTGGATTACAATGGCTACAGAGATAGAGCCGACATCATCTATCAAGAAGAAAAGGTATCTCAAATGCATGGATGAGGCCTATGGCCTTATCAACATGTTTATGTCCATTGAGATTTTGTTTCACATTGAAGCTTGTACCACATCATATGCAATTTGGACAAAGTTGGAGGATCTCTTTGTAAAATAAGATGAAATGAGAGGCCATATGCTCAAGATAAAAATAAATTCCTTAGATCCGAGGAATTTTAATAAAATCTACGACTTCTTTACGAAGTTCAAGTCCCTTCTTCTTCATATAAAGGGATGTTGTATTAACAAATCAACTCAACACAATCAGTGGATCCTTTCTATTTTGGAAAAACTTGGTTCAGAGTATGTTGTGTCTCAACATTTCATACAATGGTATCCACTTCAAGAGATTCTTGGAAAATACCTACAATGGATAAGTTTAATGAGTCCCTAAGGCATGAGCAAGATAAGCTCATCAAAATAGGGATAATCAAGGGACCGAAAGCTTGTGCACTTGTTGTGCATGAAATCTGAAGACCAAGAAAAAAGGAAAGGGAAAGGTAAATTATGAACACAATAAGGAAGGCAATCTTAAACCCTTCGATGACTCCTCTAGCTCCAAAGGTGGAAAGGGAAAGAAAGGGATGTCAAAATTTGGTTATTGCAACTGCGAATATCATCCTGAATCAACATGCATGCATAAAAAAATTGATATCATGGCACAGATACTTGAAAGGAACAACCTTGGGGAACACATTCCCAAGGATTCCTAGAAGAAACTAGGAGACCAACCACCAGAAAAGGGAGGTAATTCTCATTCTTTAATTTCGATTCATTCCTCCCACAATGCATGGATCCTATATTTGGTGCATCCAATCATATGGAAGCCTAAAAAAATGCTTTATATTCTATTACTACATGCATGGTTCCTCCCATCCTAATGGGATATGATACCCCAATCAAGGTCACTGGACAAAGGAGAGTAGAAATCCAACATGGAAGTTTTGAGAGAATCTTGCATGTTTCAAAAAAATTTGTGAATCTACTCTCTGTTTATCAAATATTGCATGTTGGAACAAGAAAAAGGGTGGAGTTCACACCTAATTTTGTAACCAAATTAGAAAATAAAACACAAAAGATACACAATACAATAGAGACGCAGATATAAATGGTTCACCCAGTGTGGGCTACCTCCACCAGAGAAATTGCTAGATTCTTTTGTTGAGCATTCAACACACCCTAAAAGTTTTGTGAAGTTTTTTTCTTTTTGGATAACACTTTGTCTTTTTGAGTTTAGTTAGTTGTGTAGGAATCAATGGGGTCATATATTGATTATGTTATTTTGTCATCAATCATATTCAGCTTGGTTTGGGGTTATTGAACAAATTGAACTTTTCTCTAAGAAAACTTGGCATTTTAACTAAGTATACACAACTAAAATTTTCAGCCATGCACCTATTATCGACATCGATGCAATCTGAGTAGTAAAATGATCACATAAAAACGATAATAATCAATTTTTGATCATCGATGTATCATTGGCATCAGAAAAATGGAAGAAAGGGTGCGTTGATCGTTGATTATGTCTTACAAAGAAGTTTTCTAAAAAATCATCGATACACCATCGACATCGGTGAAATACAAAAGGAAAACCACTAAGATGGGCCATAAAGAACCTCCAATCATCTATCACCAATACATTTTTCAGAATCAGTGAAATCTGAAAGAACGAAATTGTGAAATAGTAACCGTCAACAATCGTCGATCGTCGGTCATGGATACATCATCGACGTTGGCATGATAGGGTGTTGTAGTCAAGGTCATATGTCTAAAGAAAATCACCAATGCCAAAAAAATTCTCCAGTAGAGGTCACAATCAACAGTTATGTGTCTTTTCCATGTAAGTAATCCGTACGACTCAGTTTTTTCCCCAAGTCATATATGCACATCCATGGAAGTATTTCTACGTCATCATTATACGAAGGTCTTGGTCGGTGTCAAAAAATTTTCCTAGATACACCAACCAAACATTGACAAAGTCGACCCACGGACACCGATGCGCTGATTCACTATCGTCTGATCACTAGAATACTGAGATCCTTGTCTTATTTTGAACTTTCACCCGTCAATACCGATGACCCTAGTTGATCTGTGATGCACCATATCTCTTGATACTGATTATGGTAGTTAATGCGAAAAGGTATTGGTAATTCGATGGGACACCTTTGGCTGAAATGATATAGAATTTTACGATTTGATGGATAAGTTAAATTTTTGTGTAACCTATAACACGAACCAGCGCGTCGGCCAACAATCAAAATTTGAATTCATCAATGAACTATGAAGTAACCTGCTCCTGTGTCGCCAACCTACATTTCATTTAATCCTAGACATGATGAAGATTCTGTAATAGATTACACATATCAGATTTGCACTCCTGAATTGAAGACTTGATACGACAAGGTAAGTATACGTTCTGTTTAAATTACAAGGCTATACCCAAACATGTTGTTTCATTCGCAAATCGCTTATTCCCTGAAGTAGGAGAAGAAGTAAGAGACAACATTGAGGAGATTACAACGATCTCTTTGATTTAGATTACCAGTAAGACCAGGTTAATTTCTTGCAAGCAAGAGGGTAATCCTTATTTTTATCATTTATGCACTTGCGATGGTGTCAATGAATCTTGTCAAGGTTGGTTGGTTGCTCATTATAACATTCTTTTATTTTCTGTAGGAAAAATTCCTCCAAGAAAGCCAACGACGAGGTGCTCACCAAGAACTCCCAAAAGGAAGGAAACAAAGGTCGGCGAGGGGTCTACACCGGGCATTGCAAGAGAGATTTATTTTTCCTCAAAGGAGGAACCAGTTATCCACATATCTACCAAAAAGAATTTTTCCCAGCCTCCGACGTTCAACGACACGGAGGAAAGCATAGGATCTAAGGTGGTGCTCCTACATTGGGGAGATCTATTTAATTTGATCAACGAGGAATATTACCCGTATTTTATACCACACAATGAATCAGACGTCAATATGTTGTATGACCAAGTATTCCCAAAAATTCAACGATCATTCCTACATATGGTGGCCTATCGAATCCCAATTTTTCCCTACATTGAGACCCTGGGATGGAAAATTGACCACACAGATGAGATGAAGTGTATAACCAATAATGAAAATGGTTAATGTGTTGGTGTTTTTCTTCCAATAGAGGTCCAAAAATACTACAAACTCAAAGACCCAGAGGAAAGACTAAATATAGAGTTTGTGGTCAAATTTTATGAGTTCCATGACACTAGTAGGTTAATGGCCTCATGGTGGAAAGAAGACAAGAAACTAACGAACAGGAACGACGGCTGGTACGAAACGGTAAACCTCAGAGAGTCGTATATTTATCTAAAGGCTTTAATCTATCGATTATATGGAGAAAAATATTGCACCAAGTTTTCAGAAGCATGGATTCCCCTGGCATAGACTTTAGTGATCTCAGGGAGTAGCTTCAAATAGGGAGCCATCATTTCCAGGTAGTTAAGCACTAACATCTTGTTGGCCTAGACACCGAAGGATGGCCTAGACACCGAAGGATGGAGAAACGTCATCTTTTCACATGGCGTCGTACCTATTGGATGTGATATGTGTAAGGAACGTTTTCAGAGGAATGAATCTAAGATGGCATGTTTTTGAGTTACCCGTGCATGTTTACTTCAATATTCTGTGGGAGAATAGGTACAAGATATTTTATGCCCTGATATGCGATGAGTTCATTGCCCGAGTACATTTCATTATATTTAGTAAAGAATGCCCAAGGCTTACAGTGACAGGAAAGAAGATGGTTTCAAAAGTAGGCCACTGGTATTTTTAGGAAACCAACACTTATATTAAAGTTTTCAGGGCTACTAACATGCGACACATACTCCCCATTCATGTCCTAGACAGGCTCATTGTGGGAGAATTTTTTTACCAGAGTATTCTTCAAGGCTGTAATTCCACTTTGGTGAAGGACAAGAAGAGAACTTTCATACCCTATGGCTTTCACATAGGGTTTTACATGGTAAAAGACACTGCACAAGTGAAACAAGAAGGTTTGATATATCTTGAGTATCGATTCCCCATAGGACGATTTCACAAGCATGATCCAAAAGGCTTGGTACTTCATCATGTGTCGTAGGTATCCTCCTATTGGCCATATGATCATGATAATTTTGAAGAAGAAATCTTTACAAAGAGCTCTCAAGACTGGGATGAAGTGATCCATAGAAGGGATAACCCCAATATGACTATATTCAAAGTGATGTCTATGGATGAGCAAGTTGATACAATAGAACATACATCTCAAGAAGCCCTCAGGGTAAGAGAAGAAAACAAATCAGTAGAAGTAGAAGAGGCACGGAGGAGGGGGGTGTTGTTACTATAAGAAGCCCAAAGATCTATACAAAGGTTAGAATAAAATCCCCCACTTAACCCTTTGATAGAACCCTTGAGGATTACCCATCCAACAAAAGCAATCACAAAGAAGAGATAAATGGCTCAGAGACAATTCCGTGAGAGGAAACCGTTGATCAAGAAAACCCCAGCCCTATGTCACCACAACCAGGATCGTCGGTGATAAATATGGATCAATGGAGGATAAAAAGAGAATCAAGTGGATGGGTGTACCTAATTTCCTCATAGACTTAATCACCATATATGATGATGAGGAAAGTTTATAGGTTTCACACATAACCCTGGTACCAATCAAAGAAGAGGAAGAACAAGGGGAACTATTGGCACAGGGGCAGACCCAGGGTTCAACGCTTAACAACACACCAACAAAATCCTGATTACCATACCTTTAGGAAACACCTGCGAAGTAGGTGAAGTCTCACCCAAGATAGAAGTAGTGGGGGTTAGATGACACAGGTGTCTATAACCAGGTTGGGACACAGATCTGTGATAATAACACTTCACAGGGTATTCCGTTAACACTTAGGAAGTGGAATACATTAGTTTATTCACCTTTTGAACATCACATAACATATCTAAGATAGATCTAGTGCAGTAAAAACAAAGATTATTCACCTAAAACACTTAGCACTGTGAATCAGATCTAACTTTCTAACATAAGCAATGCATTTAAGCAACACATACATATTCATTACACATCTAATCTAAGAACTAAGAAAAACATAATAGATATAACATTGCACAAAGAAAACCATAAGACAACAGATGTTTGTGGTTCACCCCAGTGTGGGGCTACATCCACCAAGTGCTTCACCTCTTTATTATTATTCAATATCTTACTTTCAGTTAATCCTGTGCACTAATCCACATAGTCGAGCTTTACAACAGACAAGATATATTTTCACTGAGCACCAGATCCTCCTTCCAAATCTAGGTCAAGGCACAGAGGCAACTCTCTATCAAGCAAAAAGCCTTAACACACATACATTATTTTGCACAAATCCATTCAACTGCTTGTACTTAGCTCCAAAACACTTCTACGTCTACCATACATTCTTCTTTTAATTATACTTTTAGAAACCCTTACAATAGGGCCAAACATGGGAAAACACCATGGGATGACATCCCATAACCCATTACAAAAAACCTAAAGAACCCTTTACTAGGTCCACATAGTCCACAAAATAAGTGAGATCCGCGATCTCAGCTCCACCTCGGCTCTCCTTCTTCGACCAATGTGTCGAAGTCCAAAAGTGGGCCAACTTTGACCAATGTTTCCTCAAAACTTGTTCGAGGGCCAACAGGCCCCCAACACTCACCTGTGACTCATCCCAAGTCACTAAGGTGTGGACAACATTGCTTTGAAGGCCTCGAGCTTAACTTGAGCTGCATCAACTTGGTTCTTTGCTTGAGCATCCTTCTTAGCGAGCTCTTGGATTGTCTGCTATGTAACAATCCCTTACATGTGTTGTTCTACTATTGCAACCACTTGATCCAATTGCGAGCTTTGTCCATCAATCTCTTCGAACACCTTGCAGGATTCATCCTTCATAGGTTGTAGCTTCTGCGTCACTTTCATTACCCTACCCTAGAGGGCAGTGATATTATATTGTACGACGCCCTACTCCTGGGATATTTTCATTCGTTCTACCATAGTGAGCAGCTTCATCTATGCTTGCATGAAAAATGCTTGTTGTTGTGCCTCCTGTAACTGTGCTTCCAACTTCCTTAGCTATGGATCCTTGGCGAGTTGTCCGTATGTCTATGCGCTTCTATCAGTCATTTGTTTGCATTCTTAGGTGAGGGATATTATCCTTATTAGTGTGTTCTTAACAGTCTCCTCCCTCTAGTCACACACCTCCTTTGGGGTGCTCGGTACTATTTGGGCCTCCAAATCTGTTATCCTAGCTTGAAGTTGTTGGAGGGTCTCAACGAGATTCACTACTTGATCCTCGACCAAATATTTCTCCTCCTGTGCCAAGCCTAGAACAAAGTGACATGCTTTACTCACTATTTCTTTTACCATGGCCTGCTCTACGAGCAACTGCTCCTTTTCTATTTGTAGCTGGGTTTTTTCCTCCTGGATCTTTTCCTGAAGCTTTGCTTTCTCACTTTCTTGGGTTGCTACCTTTTCCTGCGTTGCTCTTAACTGTGATAAGACTTCATCTTTCTCTCTTTTCAAGTCTTCTGTAGCATTCTCCTTATCTTACTGGACTCTTTGAGGTCGAGCTTCTATTGAATCTACCAGTATTCTCAATTAGGTTGGTTCATCTCCTAGTTCTATAGTATGCGATGAGGAAGGTGCAATAGGTATTGCGCAGAACAAACAAACATCTTGGTGTACTTCCTTCAGTTCCCTCTCGATCCTTGCATATTTCTCCACTTGCTTCTCTCCATATCTCTACAAGATGTCCTTGGAAGTGTCCTCCATAGCTCCACGGACCAGACTGATGTTGTCCTCAGTGAGCATGGCCTCTAACTAGGGCTTATTAGCACGCATCTTCTCTTCTGATCCCGGTAGACGAAATCATGATGGTGCTTAATCGTGCGCCACGTGTCCCCTTGGTTGGATGGCTGGGATGACTTTGATGATTTGGGGCTTGCCTTGCCATACGATGAGAACTAGTTCTCTTCTCGGACCTACTTCCTTTGTGAACAGGGGCTAGAACCGTGGTCCCAACCCTCGGGGTTTCATGATTTTGTAGCTTAGGATTATGGGTGCACTTTCTAATGAAAACCCTGAAATGATGACTCCCGGGATCGCACAATCAGCTGCCACATGTCCCCACTAGATCATATGGCCCCAATCATTTCAACAATATGGGCTCTATCTCGTGCGCTAAACTTCATGCAACTCTATTGATCACAATCACCCGATGACTGTCGATCTGCTCCATTGATGGATCATCACCCTTGAAAACTGAAGCTACCTGCCTGCTTGCATTTTTAACTCGAAATAAAAATTTTCTACATGTTGTGCATTGTTCTCATGGCCACAACCTTGGATAAAATGCATTTGATGGGATTTTAAGCCCTATTTCTTCACATTTTATGCCACAGGATCGAATACGGAGAGAAAAAACCCCATTACAAGAATTGGTTTTAACATTAGGCTCCATGGGGGATAGGGTCATCCCTGTGATGCTCTAAGAACTCATTTTGCAGTTCCAGTCGCCTTTTGTTGGGCTAGGGAGTCAAGCTCAAAACATACTTCCAAAAATACAAGATGAAAGTAAAAAATAAATAAACACACATGCTTGAAGGAGCTTATTTATGTACAGTCCTAAACTAATTTATTTTTTACATGGGATAGGTGAAAGAAAACTTCCACCATAGCCAATCAAGTAACTTCCTGAATGGAAGCTCCTTCACTCTGTCAATGTTTGACAATAGTTGATGCAATTGTGACAGTAGAACAATTACATCTTTCAACTCTCCTCCCAGTGCTGATGAGATGAGGCTGAGAGGCTTCAAAGCATGAAGGAAATATAGCTCCATGTATTCCTTCACAGGCTCATAGGACCAGTGGCAGAATCCAGAAAATTGGTGGTAGGTAGCCTCTTCTTTTACACATTTGTTCACACGTGGTTGAATATCTTTGGTAGGCCAAGGGGGTGAAAGGCTGGTGTAGGATGACTAGTCTTAGGTGGTGGCTTCTCATGGACAGGCTCTGGACAGGAGGAGAACTGCCCTTTTTTTTTCTCTTCAGGTTTTTCCTCCTCTTCTCTTTGGCTCTCCCTAGGGTCAGATTCATATTCATCATAAACAGGACCCATGGGAAAACACTACTTTTCAAACTATTTCTCAGTGATCTCTGCGCGGACCAAGGATAGCTTATTTCTTCATAATATTATTCTTTAACGAATAGAGGATAAGGCTCTCCAGTCTTCTCTTGGAAGTCCTACATATCCAGCTCAAAATCTGATTCGTAGCTATCATATACAGGTCGGTTGCTCCTTTGGTCAGCAAACTGCGATGTGGAGCGTTGTTTCTCTTCATACGAATAATCATCATAGCTTGGTATAGAAGGCATGTCAGAAGAGGAATGCAAGGCCTCTACAGTCATGAAATATTCAACGCTATCATCATCAGTAGGGATGTCAAGAACATATGCTTCTAGGACTGGAATATCCTATGCATCTTCCTCAAAAAGACAACAATCACATTCTGCCTTCACTTGCTCTATCTCTGTAGAAAGTGATTTTACCAGCTCCATCAGGTCACCCAGGGCATCTTCTTCCTCCATATGGTCCTCATCCTTACATTCTTCATCATCACAGCCTTCATAAGACACAACCATGTCTTTCTCATAGTCCTCACATTCCTCACAACAATTACAACAGATAAACTTAGAGGAATAATACCTTTGACAATGCTTATTAAAAGTTGTGTAAAATTCTCCCAGAGAGGAGATGCTAGTAGGGGGTAAGGAGAAATACCACTCATGAGCATCTCCTACTAATGAGAACATTAACATTTTCAATAATACATCCTCATGATGTATTCCCCACTGATGCATGAGTTCATGAAACTCATGGAGATGATGAGCAGGGTTGTCCTCTTTACTCTATCTAAATATGGGCAAATAATCGCCCCATTCATCCACAATAGGGACAACATTAGGAAAACTAGGAACAACAAAAAAATTAAAAGGAGAAAACCTCCGAGCTAGGATTTTGTCCATTTCAAACCAGTGGAGTCATTGATCGATCCTTTAATCATGGAGTCGCCAGGTGAATGATGCGTAGCTTTGAATGTGTCTTGTATTTGTTCACCATCAAAGGATAAATCCTAACATTGTTGTTCCCCTAGAAAACTTCACAAGATGGGAAAGAAGTTGCTGAAAACCTTCTCGAGAAAGCTCCTCTAGGTCAGCGTTCAGGTGTGCTATAATTAGCCACAATTGAAACAATGAAGTGGAAACAATGGAGTCACCACAGTGGATTCACCAAGTGAAAGTGAAATCTTCAATGGTTTTGATATCTGATGCACCTTCAGAATCAAAAACTCAATGTCGTTCTACCCAGGGAAAATTTTCAACTTTGTCCCTGACAACGACACCATAAATGTTAGCACCAGAAGTCACCTTTGGATTGCGGCAGGGGTAAGCCTGATACCCATCAGTGTTATGTCACGGGTTGGTTTTAAATGGGTGGCCAATGTCCAAAAATCAATACTAGAATGATGTTACAACACAAAACTGAACAATAAATGCACAGGGAAGTGAGGGCCACATTAACTTCAGTCGGTGAATTGAGTTTAAAGGCGAGTAGAGGGAAGACTTGGTGAGAAGACAAGAACAAGACTGCTATGGTCATCTGGCCTTCCAGCAGTTTGAAGAAGATAAATTCAGGCTCAATGATGCTTTTGGACCCAGGTTTCAGACACTGAAATGTGCCTAGATGACACAGTCACAACCACACAATGCTCAAACCTGCATCACTATGCGGCCATAACAACTCGACTGGATCCTCCAATTCTAAGCTATTCAGTGCGAGAGAGAAAAATACAACATAGGAAACTGAGTAAAGTTGATCATGATATTACCATGATCAAACCTCCATCATAATAGCATAACGATCCTCGACTAGATCCTCCAATTTCGAGTGTTTTGACACAGGATTTTATAAGGTAGCTAGAGAGGTAGTGGGGGGGCCTAGAGGGCCCATAGTGATAATAGTGGAGGTCATTCAATGTAAGGTGGACTAGATCCACTATATTATTAAATAAGGCCCACTATGGTAGTTAGATATAATAAATGGGTAATTAGATATAATAAATGTAAGAGGACTTCTTAGAAGGTTCTACTTCTAGAAGATTCCTCCTTGAGAATGTTCTTAGGTGGTGGTAGCATTATATAAAGGGGTTCAAGCAATGTAATGAGACATGAAAAGAAGTATTGTATTTGGAGAGGTATCTCAATAGGAGGATGCCCCCTCAAAGAGGCAAGTGAGAAGGAGAGGATCCCTTCCATAATAGGATCCATTGTATGGTGTTTCCCTACCTCAAGGGTTTGGTAATAATAAAGTGTAGTTTCCTCTATCTTTGCTCTATGGATCTATTTTGTATTCAGTAATTGTGGTGATTATATTTGTAGATCTATTTAGGTTCTTAACAGATTTACAGAAATGTGAAAGGAAACTGACTTCTATTAACTAAAAGTCTCAAATCAAAATACATAACCAGACACAACTCTGGTGTTAAAACATATTACAAAATGGGAGCTCTGCTCAACCAAAGACTCTTACAAAATTATAGAACTCCAAACATATACTCAAAACATTCGTAAATAGTAGGGACATGCTCAAGCCTCTCTGTCATCATGTCTTTTCAGTCAGACTGCACCTGCAGTCTCTTTTGTGCACACCTTCCTCAGTCGTATGCAAAGATTTACATCAGGGCTTTCCCTGTTAGACTGCCCATGCATCTCCTCATTAGAAGGGATCTCTGTTAGATGCAATGAATGATTGACAATCCTTCTTGATCTTCCATTCATGGTGGAAACGATGTTCAACCGCCACCACCAACCTTAATAACTGCTTTCTTGGAATTAGGAGAGGCCCAAGTCAATACTACACCTGTAGAACACGGTGACCCCTCCTACGCCATCTGTTGCTTTGTTGGACTTATGTATATGGGCCCAATTGCAGGATGTGGATGGAGCTGACGAGGCTGAGGTGATGGGCTTGATCGGTAGGCCACTAGGTGTGCGTGGGCATCTGAAATGTTTGCGCTGAGGTGTAAAGTTGCGGTAAGGGGGGGGAGACACGGCATCGGGAGAGGACATGGAGGCAAAGGGGAGGATGCAGTGGGGCGTATGAAGACATGTCAAAGATGACATGGAGGGGAGAAAGGGAGGTGTCAGGAAGTGAAAGTTGGAAATGGGGAAAGAGAAAGGCTGGGATGGCGATGAGTGGAGGACAGTTGTGAGGGAAGAGATGGAGTGGAGGACAAATGGCAGTGGGAGGAGGTAGCAGTAAGCGAAGGCGGGAAATGGTCTACTAGGAGGGGGGGAGAGTGGTAAGAGGTTTAAGGTGAGGGGGTTTGAGTTCATGAAAAGGCACCACGTTAATGGGGGGGCCGTGCTGAAAAACCACCAACTCGGACCCCTCCCCTCGTTAAAGGCAGAAGGACGAGGGGGGGGGGGTCCTATATGGATCCTCGACCGTAGATATGGGTGCGTAGATTTTGGCCTCCCTGATCTACTTTCTGCTTAGCACAACGCGCTTTCATGCCCAAACGTGGATTTTAATGACCAAGATCTTACCTTTCATCGTGGGTCCACCTACCATGTGACTATGGGCTGTGACCTTGCCCAAACACCAAAGGTGCTTTCAGTATTTCTTCTTTTGGGGATTTTTACTCCTCCTTCCCTCAAATTTCCCGGTGCCCAAACTCACGAAGCGACCCTCCATATGGATGGTTAGATTGGCTTTAAAAACCGACAACCATGATCTATTTGCCATTGAACAACCCTGGCCCTGCGTCCCTCATATTCTTTGGCCCCACTCCATATGACCCTGGTGCTCCGACCATGCACTAAACACCAAAGGCACTTCGCATTTCTTGAAACTGGGACTGGGAAGGAGTTGAATCCTTTCTCTTCTGAATCCCCGTAGCCAAAATCGTGACGATGCTTAATCGCGTGCCACGTGTCCCCTTGGTTGGATGGCTGGGATGATTTTGATGATATGGGGCCTGCCTTGCCATGCAATGAGCACTAATGCCCTTCCCAGACCTACTTCCTTTGTGACCAAGGGCTAGGACCATGGGCCCAACCCTCTGGGTTTCGTGATTTCTCGGCTTAGGACTATGGGTGCACTTTCTAATGAAAATCCCGAAATGCCGACTCCTAGGATCGCACAATCAACTGCCACCTGTCCGCACTGGATTAGACAACCCCGATCATTTCGACGATATGGACGCTATCTCTTGCGCTAAACTTCATGGAACTCTGTTGATCACAATCACCCGATGACTGTCAATTTGCTCCATTGATGGATCCTCGCCATTGAAAATTGAAGCTACCCGCCTGCTTTCATTTTTAATCCGAAAGGAATTTTTCTGCATGTTGCGCATTGGGATCATGGATGCAACCTTGGATAAAACACATTTGATGGGTTTTTAAGCCCCATTTCTTCACATTTTACGCCACGGGCTCGAATCCGGAGAGAAAACACCCCATTACAAGAATTGGTGTTAACATTGGTGTAGGGTGCATGGTGTCATGCGCAGAAATGATTCAATGGAAACCTTTAATTGTTGATACTATGCATGAAACATAGCGTTGGAATCCCACTACTTCATCACGTCATTGGTGTACCAGAAGGTGGAAAACTGAGCGGCCAATGGCTCCGAGGGTTTGATCTCTGGGAAGGTGGCTCCTTCAAGAATTTTCCAAGGGAAAAATGCGATCAAAATGATCATCAAGCTGTAATTAAATTCATATCCCAAATCCTGGGCTTCGCAAAAATCCTTCTCCAGCTCATTGATGAGGCAGTTCACCCAGTTCATCTGCATTCCCTCCACACATTTTTCTATGAGGTCCACCACGAACCCGGTGACCTATGTAGGGCATTTATTCCTTACGAGCTTGCTAGCTATGAGTTGGCAAGTGAGGTGCACTATGCTATCCTGTATAGAGGCTACCTTTATTAATGTAGTCTGAAATTCCTCTGGTTCTTTCTCTTTAGGACTCTCTAACATACGCTTAGTCTCTTTAATTCCTTCCTATTTTTCTTGTCTCATGTTCATGTTTTCAACTTTAGCAATCATCTTTGGACAATCCTCAACCTCATGACCAACAATCTTACAACAAAAACAAATAGGACCTATGCCAGGGCATTCCTTAGCAAGATGTCCCAGTCTTCTACAGTTATAGCACAAAGTTAATCCTCTTTTTCTTTTAAATTCTCCCCAACTTCTTCTGTAATGCACACTAGGATCATAGTGTTGGACCTGCAATCTGCAAAAATTCTTTCTAGGTTCTTGCATCCATTTATTAGTCCAAGAACTATTTCTATGCATAGGAATAACATATCTTTCTTCATTTCCATTAAATTTACTCAAATCAACTCTTTCTTTCAACTACATCCTAGCCTTCAGACTAGGACAAAATCTATTAAACATACTTAGATTCATGCTTTCGAAACAAAAAAATTCACTTGTCTTACTCTTGTCAAAGCACAAAGCTTTACCTCTTTTCAAATCTTAGCTCTTTCTTCAGATCAAATTTCTTTCTTAGCACCAAGATTCACAAGTCAAGTAGAGTACTGCGCACTTCAGTAACAGATCTACGCACAAAGATTCTCTTTTCTTTACTTCAATTCCCAGCAATCACAGTTTCACGTCTCGACAATGGGACCATTTGTTGGCACAAGGGAAGACCCAGAGTTCAACGATTAACAATGCACCAACAAAACACCGACTACAAACCCTTTAGGCAACACCTGCAAAGAAGGCAAAGTCTCACTCAAGGTAGAAGAAGGGGGGGTTACAGGATGCAGGTGTCTACAACCAGGCTGGGACACAGATATGTGACAATAACACTTCATAGGGTATTTTGTTAACACTTAGGAAGTGACATACATTAGTTTATTCACCTTATGACATCACATAACATATCTAAGATAAATCTAGCGCAGTAACAACAAAGATTATTCACCTAAAACACTTATTACTTTGAATCAGATCTAGCATTCTAACATAAGAAATGCAGTTAAGCAACACATACATATTCATTACACATCTAATCTAAGCACTAAGAAAAACATAACAAGTATAACATTGCACAAAGAAAACTATAAGACACCAGATGTACGTGGTTCACCCCAGTGTGGGGATATGTCCACCAATTGCTTCGCCTCTTTATTATTTGTCAATCTCTTACATTCAGTTACTCCAGTGCACTAAGCCAGATAGTCTAGCTTCGCACCGGATAGGAGATCTACGCACTGAGCACCAAATCCTCCTTTGAAATATAGATCAAGGTACAGAGCCAACTCTCTATCAAGCACAAAAACTTAACACACATACATTCCCTTGCACAAAGCCATTCAACTGCTTGTACTTAGCTCCAAAAGACTTCTACTTCTACCATACATTCTTATTTTATTTATACTTTTACAAACCCTTAAAATAGGGCCAAACATGGGAAAACCCCATGGGCCGACATCCCATAACCCATTACAAAAACCATAAAGAACCCCTTACTGGGTCCACATAGCCCAAAAAATAAGTGAGATTCGTGATCTCAGCTCTGCCTGGGCACTCCTTCTTCAACCAATGCGTCAAAGTCCAAAAGTGGGCCAACTCTAACTAATGTTTCCTCAAAACTTGGTCAAGGGACAACAAGAACATCTACTTTAGCTTCCGAAGCTTTGATCCCAAATATCTAGGAAGGAGACCATGAGGCTATAGGAACTTTGGACACTAAATTTCTCGACCAATTAGGAATAGATATTTAGAAGGATAGCTCCAAGAATGACTTGGGTGATGGTGAATAGGAAGAAGAAACGTAGAAACCATAAATCGACATCTCAACAGTCGATCTGCTAGCTAATATCGATTCTTCGCTTATCTCCCCAGCTAGAAAAAAGAATCCACCTTCGACAACGATCAACATAAAATCAATTCAAGAGAGCATACATAAACCTCTCATGCTAAGGAATTACAAGAACCAGGCATAAAAAAATTCTACATGATAGGAAGCCTAGGAAACACTTTGACCTAGGAGAGCAACAGATTCCTGAACCAGTAGAAGAAATTGGCAATATATAGGTGATCTCTTATGATAGAAAAAGGAAAGTTGTGATGAGAAGAATGACAAATAAAAGTAGGTGCATGCTCGATAACACACTTCTCCTCACTACAGAGGAGACGTTGTTCGACACGAAAAATGCTAAGATCACTGAGTTGATCAAAGAAGGTATGGCCATAACCAAAGCTACTTTGGATAGGGAAATAAGGGATGAAAGAGAGGTATCTTCCATGAAGAAAGAGTTCGACCATCTGCACCATCAAGCGAAGTATTACTATAATTCAACATAGGTGGTAGTACTCCCGAAGAGTGAGTTTCGAGAAACACATGCACAATTCACAAGCGAAAGGAATCTCTTCATCAATTTCATAACCGAATTTCAAGAAGATACCCTCATTGGGTTGGAAACCTATAAAGACGTGAAGAGATGGTATGAGAAGGCACATCAAGCCTTGGAGCGAATCGACTACATCAACGGAGTGCAGAAAGGTCAAGACGCATAAGAACATGGCATCCGAGTACTGATGGATAGAAATATCTCCCAAATCAGGAAAGTAGTTGAATACTAGGTAAGTATGGTCCAGGAATCTCAGGGGAAGATACATGAAATATGGAGATAGTGTGATAAAAATTGGGATAAAATCAATCGAGAGATGAAAAAAATTGACCTACTAGATTTTTTTCCATCGGAGGATTTTGTCAATTTGCATGATATAGTCAAGAGACATATAGAGAAAGACTTGGCATGTGAAGCATAGATCTCACATATTTCAAGCATGACCCCACGTCAAGTGAAGAAGTTCACAGAACACCTGATCAAATCTTTCGTAGTCCTACAACGCTTAAGTTTCAATCTAATCAAGTATATGGAATGAGAAATAGAGATAAAGGAGGTCTTCTCTGCCCCTATGGATCATCACAGATTTCCATATGCAAATACATGTGAATATCTCTTCATCAAGTGGTAAGAGTACGAGAAGAACCATCCACTTTAGTGAAACCACTAGACGAGCAAAAGAGAACAAATAGATAAATCCACCATGTGGATTTTTCTTAATTTTCTTAATTTAACACAACTCTAGTAGCTATTTTTGGATTAGTTATTTTTTTTTAAATAAGGGCATCGACATGGAATAGAGGGTTGATGGTATTGGAAAGAAAAAGCTTTTTCTGAAATTTTGTAAGACAATTATTTATGTGCAAGTTATCTTTTAATTAAGAAGTTTTGTTTAGAACCAAATACATTTCTATCATCTAAGGCGTGAATGTGATTGGATCGAGGGGGGGTTATCTCTGTCTTCAAGTTCAGTATTTTTTGATGTATTGAGTAAGAGTTGTTGTATATGTTATTTAAATTTATCTGATAATGCTATAATGCAATTCTTTTATTCTAATTGATGAAAATAAATCGATTTTTTTAACCTGTGACTGATAATAGAGCATCGCAAATTACTTTTCTCGCACTAGCTTATTGTCATGTGTAAGTTTTATTTTCTGTAACTGTTATCTTAGACAATATTGAATGTCCACTAATCAAATGTTATTAATGCTAGTTTGATGTAGTTTAGATCTTCTTTCTCTGCATGATAAGGTATAGAGGTTATCCTAAAAAAACCTAGCCTTCTCCCAACACACGCTTAACTTCCCTCTCCCATTTAGATTTATCTTTATCTTTCTTTGATATAATTATTTAGAAAATATGTCACTGCCCAGCCTGAGGAAAGGTGTCACAGAAAATACATATATCTCAATCATGATTAAAGCTCATTGATAATTCCAGTCGGATCTCGAATGTGGAGAACCTTACCAGTCATCAAAAACTTACGATTATAATTGGGTCTCTTAAGCGGGTTTGGTTCCTGTTGTTGTATTAAAGGGACAATGGACCCCTCAACAGAATTGGATCTAGAAGGAGGGCATGTTGAATGAATGGCTAATAATATTTTTGATAATATATTCTGCATAGCTTATAGATTCAAAACATCCTACATGCATGGCTAGTCATTCCCGAGACAACCCACATACAAAGAGTACTCTTGATACGAGTAACTCACCTCAACACGAAGAGGAAGAAAACTTGTACCCTTAAATACCTTACGGTCTTCCCCATGAGGAGTTGAATAAGTTCTGAAGAATCACAAGAGATTACACACAATAAATTGGAGTGTTAGCTTTAGCTCCTTTACTTCCTCATATAAAACAAGTAAGCAGACCAGTTGTTGACACCCCTGACCCGGTATTTTTTCACACGGTAGAAGACCTGATAAATTTTTCCCTTACTGAGATCAAACAACCCCTTAATCTGACACCTGAAACACCAGCTGGTAACTACTTTGAACCTGACGAGTTTGAATCTGACAAGGAAGGGTCTAACTCAGATCGCTCAGCTTCTGAATTGGAAGATATGGAGGAGAATAATGATAATAATGGAGAAGGGGGAAATCAAACACAATACAATCAACCATGGTTGTCTAGAGATTCTTTTGAAATCTGAGGACGGGGGCATAAACTACCCAGACATCCAGAAAATTACTCTCTGAATTGACCCCAAAACCTTCAGATTGCCTTAGGACCATATTAATAAGTTCATATTGGCTATAAGATTGATGAATGTGCAACATGAAGATGTATTTAGATTTCCTTAGGACCATATTAAGAAGTTCATATTGGCTATAAGATTGATGAATGTGCAACATGAAGATGTAGTGTGTAGGATTTTTCCTTATACCTTCGATAATTCAACCTCGACTTAGTATTTTAACCTGTCGGTTGGCTCCATAACCAGCTGGACAAAGTTTCAAAAAGATTTCTTGGACAAATTTGTGAAAGAAACTACCACAAGATCTTTAATGGATGAAATTTTCTCCACCACTATGAGTCCAAAAGAAAAGGTTAAAGATTTCAACCAAATATTTACCACCATCTTGAAAAAATTTCAAGCCAAAGCTAAACCTACCCAGGAGTTGCAAATTGAAGTATACGTTAATGCTCCCCCAAATTTTGTTTCCATGTTTATAAAAATTGTTGCCAAACATACTGTAGTCGAAAATTTCAAAGAAGCTAAAACGATTGAATTCCAAATGAAAGGATGCAAAGAAGGTCATATCTCACTAATTAAAAAAGAAACCCAACCTCTACCTAAGAGAGGAATTTTTTTGAAAATACCCCCAGGAAAACAAATAGAACCAGGTCCTCATACAGAAGGAGGATATGTAGAAAACCTGTAGTGGATGATAAAAAACTCTCCAATGAGATTGTAGATATAAAAGGGAGTGTTGGGGAGAGAAACCAAAATCAAAGACTTTATAAACCCTTTTTTAAAATAAATATTCCCTTCAAATACATAGAGCCTCCCCCATCCAACCTAAACGTCGACTTAGGGAACTTAGCATATGACTCTTTCTGCACATATCACCAAGAAAACTATTCAGAAAGGGACTATCTCCAATGGGTACATGCTATGAATCTAATGGAAAAGTGATTCCTAGACTAATGTTCCCTAACCGAGCAACACATTAGCTCAAAAATAAATGCCAACGATCAAGAAAGTCAAGAGCCAACTGAAGTGCAAGGACCTCCCGTTGAAATTCTAGTTGTACAGACACGAAGTAAAAGTCAACATGTCCAAAGTAACCCCACCACTACGCAGTTATCTAGAGGGAGTCCAACAACCAATCGCCCCAAACCCCTATTTTCATTTAAAAAATATCCCACAAACATACTCACACAGGGAGCTCCTAAGCTAGACTACAATGTGGTAGAAGACCTGAAGAAGATGAAGGATAATGTGTTTGTCATGGACATGTGTAGAATCCCTCAACAAAAGGATTTTTTTTTTCAGGCCTTAAAATCAATAGAAGCCCCTATAACAAGCATTGATCAAGGTGAGGTCCCATCTCCCAAAGATTTAACAAACAAGCCAAGTGTGAATGCTTTCTCTTTAGAAAAAAGGGGAATGACTTTTTTCCCTCCTTTCCTCTTGATGTTTGAAGTTTTTAACATAAATATACATAATTTCCTAGTTGATTCAGGGGCATCTTCCAATGTCATGCCATTGTCAATCTGCAATAAATTGAACTCAACCCCACTCAAAACGGATAAACATGTTATACAACTAGATAGGACTCAGGTGAAGGGCGTTGGGGAACTTAAATATGTCATGATCAAAATGGCTACACACCCCAAATTTGTTCAAGTAATTGATATAATCGTAGTATACATCCTAGAGGCATATGGGATCCTACTTAGTCGAGTTTGGTATGTGAAATTAAATGGATACTTTAGTATCGACTGGGATCATCTTTGGTTTACATTAAAAGGACATACAAACATGATCAGGATTGATAGTGAAAGATATATCAAACATATCATCACTGATTTAGACACCCCAAATGAACCCTCATCAATAGATTTCTTTGTTTTAGGAAACTACTCCTGTGATTATGATTTCATTAATTTCACCCCTCACATGTGTGACATACCTCCCACACAAAAATATGAAATGATTTTTCAAGTAGACTTACTAGAAGCCACATAAGGAGGCATCCTTTGTCAGGATTCTCCATCAGGAGTAGCAGACAAGGAAGATGAAGGTGAAAAAATAGCTAGACATCAAGAAGTTAGTAATTTTCCCCTTCAAATTTGGACATTGTACTTTGATGGTTCTAAATATCAAGAAGGGTCGGGAGCAGGATGTATCCTCATTGAACCATAGGGGAAACGAAACTTCTTATCCTTCATATTAGAATTTGAATTCACTAACAACACTGTTGAATATGAAGCTCTAGTCCAAGGACTAAAGAAAGCCATAGACTTAAACATTGAAAGTTTTTGGAGACTCTAAAATTATCATTAGACAAGTAAAGAATACCATTCAATGCAATTCACCTCACTTGAGAAACTACTAGCAAGAGGTACATAGGCTAATAGAAAATTTTGAGGCTTTCAGCATTACTATTGTTCCCGTGACAAAAAATACTCTTGTTGATTCTTTAACCACCGCGGGCTCAAGATTATCTCCTTTAGAGGACTATGAATCCTCAAGGTTTGCAGTAGAACTTCTCTACAAACCCTCGGTGCCTAACAACATTTCTAACTGGAGATTCTTTGAAGGGAATGAACAGATTGTACATTTCCTAACTAACCAGGATAATTTTAAGGATTTGGCCATTGATGATGAAATATTCCAAGAACTACTCACATAATCGAATCTCCATGAATAGAAGAAGGGAACAAATCACTCCGATGACAAACCAAATTTTCACACAATACCAAAAGGAGTGGCTAATATGGAAAACCTTTTCGATCTAAGGGAAAGATTTAGAGGACCGAAAAATGAAAAAACAACAATCTTATGCCCTATATATGAAACTATAAACCTAG
This sequence comes from Picea engelmannii, assembly GCA_009831015.1. Classification (NCBI taxonomy): domain Eukaryota; kingdom Viridiplantae; phylum Streptophyta; class Pinopsida; order Pinales; family Pinaceae; genus Picea; species Picea engelmannii. The sequence continues at coordinate 414,874 of ML794186.1, forward strand.
GCACCCCTTAGAATCCCAAGAATGTCAACCTGGGTAAGGTAGTATCCAAAGAAGATAGGAAGTTTTATCTTAAAATATTTAAAGAATATAAAGATGTATTTGCTTGGTCCTAACAAGAATTGAAAACATATGATACTCGCATTATCTAGCATACGATCCCATTAAAATTTTCTTAGGAAGTACCACCGATCTCTAGAACCCATAATGTATGAAGAGTTGAAGAAATTATTAGATGCCGAGATTATTTTTCATGTAAGACACTCTGCTTGGGTAGCCAATATTGTGCTTGTGAGAAAGAAGGATAACTATCCAGTTCTGTCCATGTAAAAAATCCTACAAACAATCTCCGTCTTTGAAATGTTTTCCCTCCTAGATGATTTCTTGGGGTATAACCAGGTCCTCGTTTTAGAATATGATTGATTAAAAACTACCTTCCGGACCAAGTGGGGAATATTTTCTCATAAACACAAGCATTTTGGGTTGATCAACATGGGAGAAAGCTTCCAGAGGGCCATGGATGTAGATTTTCGGGGATTGATTAAAAAGTGTCTGGTAGTCTATTTAGATGATTTAACATTATACTCAAAAGAAAAGGAAGACCACATTCAACATTTGACTCAGATATTTGAAAGGTGTTGGAAGTATGGAATATATTTGAACCCTAAGAAAACCATATTTGGTGTAGAGGAAGGAAAATTGTTAGGCCATATCATATCTCAAGAAGGAATCAACATCGACCCTGAGCGGATAAAAGAGATATCTCAACTCCCTTTTCCTCACAATAAAAAGGCCATGCAATCGTTCTTTGGAAAAATTAATTTTGTAAGAAAATTCACTCATGATTCCGCTGAAACCATCAAGCCTTTTGTTAAGAACCAAATATCAATATTGCATAGATAAACCTCAGAAAAAGTACTCAACGCCTTGAAAAAGATATAATTTTAGATAATAAGCCTCTTCGAGGGGGGAACCTCTTTTTACCCCACTTAAATGTTCAAGTACAAGATGATTCCAAATGAAAATGTCTCCTTGGTATATATAGGAGACTAGGAGGTATAATTACAACTAATGGCCTAAAGCCGACATAAATAAAATAACATTACTAATATAATATGCCCCAATTAAGGGGTAATGAGCCAATATTAGGGCTTAACATGCCCCTCCCCTTGAGTCAAGTTTTGTCCGCAACGCTTGAGTAAATCTGGATGCTTCTGTATAAAAGACTCATCTTCCCAAGTGGAATCTCCAGCCGATACTTTCCTCCATTTAATGAGATACTCTGAAATGGATCTATTCCTCAGCTGACGAATTCTTATGTCAGTGATGGCTTCATGCTCCAATATGATTTTTCCTTTATAATCAAGTTCTGGAAATATAGTTTGAACTGGGATCTTGTCGCCTATAACCTTGTTTAAGCATGAAACATGGAAAAATGGGTGTACTCGTGAAGATGCAGGCAACTCCAATTTGTATGCCATAGTACCAATCTTTTGCAACACCTT
>ML794186.1:442796-471061 GCA_009831015.1 Picea engelmannii
TGGGTACCTAACATGGCCTTGTTATCGGGACCCAATCTTTATTTTCACCACAGTTATGTTCAGGGGGGGTGTTGGAGTTACTTCACACACACCTAAGATTTATTTATTTTTTATTAGTCATAATTAGTTATTATCCAATCTCTTATATTTTAGGAGAGAATATTCCACCTGGAGAATATTCTCTTTCAGTTCACACTTCAATTTGACTAGTTGAGTTGAGTTTATATGTTGCATTGGAATCATCACCATGCAACATTGGGATCATCACCATGCTAATTAGACCTTGCCTTGGTATCATCACCAAAGTGGCGAATTAGCCTAGATTCCTTGAGTTTACTCCTCACTACTTTCTGTTCATTCAGTTAACTGAAGACTAGTTGACTAGTTAACTCAACTAGGTGGCAGTTCACTCCCGTAACTGCCTGAGAGACTAGAATAGGTGGCAGTTCACTCCCGTAACTGTTGGTGTGTGTCCAGATCACTCTAGACCACCACTATGGTGACTTGTTTCACCTCAAGTCGAACTCATTGAGTTATACAAAGTATATCATGTGTAAATTATTCATTATTCATAACGGATAATGATAATTCTTTCCATTCTTTCTCTCCTTCTTTTTCTTTTTTCAATTCTCTCTGCAAATGTGTGTATCATTGTTTAGCTAGATCTATTTTGTGTAGGTCAACACATTTACAAATAAGTGGTTGATTTTAATAAATATAGTAAAAAAAAATATGCTCCTGACCTATACTGACATGCAAAATAAGATACGTTGGGAAAATACAAAATTTCTCAAATCATATTTGTCTTTGTAAGCATACTACCCGGGGAAGCAATGAAATGTCTTCTTACTGTCCTGGTAATGCTAAATGGAAATATGGATAGATGAAAAGAATCACTTGTACCTATGGACAGAGCTAGGAAAGGCCCCACTTTAATAATTTCACTTTGTCAAAAACAAATATCCTCCTCTCTGACTCACTCTTGGCATTTCTTCCAGAAGAAAATAATCTATATAAAAATAGTGTAAATATCGAGAGGGTATGCAGATAACTCCATTGGGGCTATGGACGCTCGATGGAAGTGGAGTAAGGTTTGTGACATCGAGGTGACTCTGTCGGGGCTATGGAAGCTTGTTGACAACGAAGAAACACCATAAGAAAATGAATGATATATAAAAGGCCTCACACCAATGGATGCCCTACCCGACTCTTGTCTAGGAAGGACATGGATTGAGGTTAAAAGGAAAGAGGGTGGAAAAGAATAAACCCCAGAGGAGGATCTAGATTTCTTAAACCAGGAACGTGTGTACACATTGATAGAGAAGGTTATGTTGAAAAGGAATAAAATAAGGCCAGTTGGTTTCTCAACCAAATTGCACAGGCTACATACAAGGGAAGGAGTAGAGATTTTGTTTTCACCTAGAGAATCACCATTTGTTGAGCACTGCACAGACCCTAAAAGTTTTGTAAAGTTTTTTCCTTTTGGGTACCACTTTGTCTTTTTGAGTTTAGTCAGTTTTGTAGGAATCAGTGGGATCATATATTGATTTTGTTATTTTTTCATCAATCATATTTGACTTGGTTTGGGGTTATTGAACAAATTGAACTTTTCTCTAAGAAAACTTGGCATTTTAACTAAGTATACATAGCTAATCTTTTGATCCACACACTTATTATTCGCATCGGTGCAATACGAGTAGTAAAATGATCACATAAAAATGATAATCATCGATTTTCGATCACCGATGTATCATCGGCATTGGAAAAATGGAAGAAATGGCACGTCGATCGCTCATTATGTATTGCGAAGAAGTTTTATAAAAAATCATCAATACACCACCGACATCGGAGAAATACAAAAGGGAAACCACAAACATGGTCCATAACAAACCTCTAATCACCAATCGCCAATACATTTTTCGGATTCGGTGAAATCCGAAAGAACAAAATTGTGAAAAAGTAACCATCAACAATCATCGATCATCAATCATCGATACATCATCGACATCGGCGTGATAGGGTGTTGTAGTCAAGGTTGTATGTCTAAATAAAATCACCGATGCCGAAAAGATTCTCCTATAGAGGTTACAATCAAATATCACGTGTCTTTTCCATGTAATTAATCTGTATGACTTGGTTTTTTCCCCATGTCATACCTCTATGTCCATGGAAGTATTTCCACGTCACCACTATACGAAGGTCTTGGTTGGAGTTAGAACGTTTTCCTAGATACACCAACAAAACAATGACAAATTCGACCCCCCAATGTCGATGCGCTCATTGACTATCGACTGATCGTTAGAATACCAAGATCCTCATCTTAGTTTGAACTTTTACCCATGGAAACTGAAAACCGAAGTTGATCTGTGATGCACCATGTATATTGATACCGATTATTCTAGTGAATGTGAAAAAGGGCTTGGTAATTCGATGGGACACCTTTGGATGAAATGAGAATTTTATTTACAATTTGATGGATAAGTTAAATTTTCGCATAACCTATAACATGACCCCACGCACCGAACAACAGTAAAAATTTTAATTTTTCGATTAACTATGAAGTAACCCACTCTTTCGCCACCATCTTGCGTTGCATTTAATCCTAGGCATGATGAAGATTGTGTAATAAATTGCACATATCGCATTTGCACTCCCAAATTGAATACTTGATGCGAAAAGGTAAGTATACGTTCTATTTAAATTTACAAGGCTATACCCAAACATTTTGTTTCATTTGCAAATAGCTTATTCCCCGAAGAATATGAAGAAGCAAGAGAAAGCATCGAGGAGATTACAACCAAATCTTTGATTTTGATTACCAGTAAGACCAGGCTAATTTCTTGCAAGCAAGAAGGTAAGCCTTGTTTTTATCATTTCTTCACTTGCGATGGTGTCAATGACCATTGTCAAGGTTGGTTGGTTTCTTGTTATAACATTCTTTTCTTTTCTGTAGGAAAAATTCTTCCAAGAAATCAAATAACCAGGCGCTCACCAAGAATGCATAAAAGGAATGAAACAAAGGTCGATAAGGGGTCTACACCGGGCACTGCAAGAGAGCTTCATTTTTCGTCAAAGGAGGAACCAGTTATCCACGCATCTACCAAAAAGGAGTTTTCCCATCCTTCAACATTCAGTGACACAGAGGAAAGCATTGGATATAAGGTGGTGCTCCCACATTGGGGATATCTTTTTAACAGGATCAACTAGGAAGATTACCTGTATTTTATACCACATTGTGACCCGGACGTCAGGATGTTGGATGACCAGGTATTCACAAATATCCTAAGAACATTCCTACATATGGAGGCCTACCGAAGCCTAGGTTTGACCTACATCAACACCTCGGGATGGATAATTTAACACATAGAGGTGATGAAGTGTATAATCAATAATGAAAATGGAGAATGTGTTGGTGTTTTTCTTCCAATAGAGGTCCAAAAATACTACAAACTCAGAGATCTAGAGGAAAGACTAAATACAGAGTTTGTGGTCAAATTTATGAGTTGCATGACACTAGCAGGTTAATGAACTCATGGTGGAAAGAAGACAAGAAATTCATGAACATGACCAACAACTAGTACGTCATGGTAAACCTCAGAGAGATGTATATTTATCTAATGGCTTTGATCTGCCAATTATATGGAGCAAAAGATTTCTCCAAGTTTTTGGAAGCATGGATTCCCCTGGAATATATTGTGGAAATATCTGGGAGAATCTTCAACTCAGGATCCATCATTTCCAAGCAGGTAAGCACTAACATCTTTCAGGCCCAGACACCGAAGGATGGAGAAATGCCAACTTTGCACATGGCTTCGTACCTATTGGACATGATCTGCGCAAGGAACGTTTTTAGAGGCATGAATCTAAGATGTAATGTCGTTAAGTTACCCATTCATGTTTACTTCATCATTCTGTGGGAAAATAGGTACAACAGATTTTATGCCCTGACATGTGATGATTCATAGCCCGAGTACATTTCATTATATTTAGGAAAGAAATCCCAAGATTTACAGCGACAACCAAGAAGTTGGTTTAAAAAGTAGGCCAATGGTATTTTTAGGAAACCAACACTTATATTAGAGTGTTTGGGGCTACTGGCATGCCACACTTACTCCCCATTCATTTCCCGGACTGGATCATTATGGGAGATTTTTTTTACCAAACTATTCTTCAAGGTTATAATTCCACTATGGTGAAGGACAAGAAGAGAGATTTCATACCCTATGACTTTCACATAGGGTTTTACATGGTAAAAGACACTGCACATGTGAAATAAGAAGGGTTGATCCATCCTAAGTATCAATTCCCCACAGGCCTATTTTGCAAGCATGATCCAAAAGGCTTGGTACTTCAACACACGTAGCAGGATTCCTCCTGTTGGTCGTATTCTCATGATAGTTTTGAGGATGAAATATTTAGAGAGAGAACTTAGGACTGGGAGGAAGTGCTCCATATAATGGATGAACCCAATATGACCATATTCAAAGTGATGTCTATGGATGATCAAGTTGAGACAATAGAGAAAACAACTCAAGAATCCCTCAGGGTAAGAGAAGAAAATAGAGCAGTAGAAGAAACAGAGGCACTGAGGAAGGGGATGTTGTTATTGGAAGAATCCCAAAGAGATATATAAAGGTTAGATTCAAATACCCCACTTAACCCTTTGATAGAACCCTTGAGTATTAACTCGGTCGACACAAACAATCACAAAGAAGAGCTAAATGGCGCAGAGAGAATTCCACTAGAGGAAATCGTTGATCAAGAAAACCCCAACCCTATGTGACCATAGACAAGATTGTCGATGACTACTATGGATCAGCAGAGGATAACAAGAGAATCAAGTAGGATAGGTGTGCCTAATGTCCTCGTAGACTTAGTCAACATATATGACGATGAGGAAAGTTCATAGGTTTCATGCATAACCCCGGTACCAATCACAGAAGAAGAATAAACAGGGGAAACATCTACTCCAGCTTCCGACGCTTTGATCCCAAATCCCCAGGAAGGAGACCATGAGGCTAGAGGCACTCTAGAAACTAAATTTATCGACCAATTTGGAACACAACTTCATAAGGATAGCTCCAAGAATAACTTGGGTGCTGGTGAACAAGAAGAAGAAACGCAACAACCAGAAATTGACATCTCAATGGTTGACCCCCCAGCTAAAATTGATTATTCTCCTATCTCCCCAGCTAGGACAAAGACTCCACAGGTTGAAGAGGATTAGAAGCAAGTCAAGTCACCAGAGAATACATAAACCTCCCATGCTAAGGAATAATAAGAACCAATCATAGAAAATTTCTACACACTTGATAGCACACTTCTCGTCACCACAGAGGAGACGTTGTTTGACACGGAAAATACTAAGATGACTCAGATGATCAGAGTAGGTATGGCTATAACCGATGCTACTTTGGATAGGGAAAGAAGGGATGAAAGAGAGGTATTCTCCATGAAGAAAGAGTTGGACCATCTACGCCATCAAGCAGAGTATTACCAAAATTCAACATAGGCGATAGTACTCTTGAAGAAAGAGTTTTGAGAAACGTATGCAAAATTCACAAGAGAAAGGAATCTCTTCACCTATTTCATATCCGACCTTCAAGAAGATACCCTCATGGGGATGAAAACCTATAAATATGTGCATATATGGTATGATAAGTCACATCAGGCCTTGGAGCAGATCGACTACATCAATGAAGTACAGAAAGGTCGAGACATAGAAGAGCATGACATCTGAGTACTGATGGATAGAAACATCTCTCGAATTACGAAAGAAACTGAATACTGGGTAAGTATGGTCCAAGAACCTCATGGGAAGATACAGGAAATATGGGGAGAGTGTGAGGAAAGTTGGGAGAAAATAAATCAGAAGATGAAAAACATTGACCTACTGGAGTTTGGTCCACTGGAGGATTTCGACGATTTGCATGACATAGTCGAGCGAAATACAGAGTAAGAATCCACGTGGGAAGTAGAGATATCACAGATTTCAAGCATGACTTTAGGTCAAGTGAAAAAGTTCATGGAACACCCAATCAAAGATCTTGCAGTCCTACAACTCTTATGTGTGATGCTAATCATGTATAAGGAACGAGCAATTGAGATAAAGGAGGTCTTCTCCACCCCTATGGATCAACACAGTTTTCCATATGCAAATACATTTGAAGATATCTTCATCAATTGGTCAGGGTACGAGAAGAACCATCCACTTCAGTGAAACCACTAGATGAGCAAAAGAGAACAGATAGTTAAATCTTCCACGTGGAATTTTATTAATTTAACACAACTTTAGTAGCTATTTTTACTTTAGTTATTTTTTTTATAAATAATGACATCGACCTGGGACAAAGGGTCGATGGTTTTGGAGAGAAAAAACTTTTTCTGAAATTTTCTAAGAGAATTATTCATGTGCAAGTTATTTTTTAATTAAGAAGTTTTGTTTAGAATCAAAGACACTTATATCATCTAAGGTGTGAATATGATTAGATTGAGGGGGGATTATCTCTATCTTCAGGTTCAATATTTGTTATTGTAATGAGTAAGATTTGTTGTATCTATTATTTAAAGTTATCTGATAATGCTATAATATAGTTCTTTTATTCTAATTGAAGAATAGAAATCGACTGTTTTAACCTGTGACTGATAATAGAGCATCGAAAATTACTTTTCTCACACTAGCTTCTTGTCACGTGTATGTTTTGTTTTTTGTAACTATTATTTCAGACAATGTTGAATGTCCACTAATAAAAAATGGTATTAATGATGGTTTGAAGTAGTTTAGATCTTCTTTGTCTACATGCTAAGGTATAGAGGTTATCCTAAAAAAACCTAGCCTTTTCCCAAAACACAATTAACTTCCCTCTTCCATTTAGATTTAGCTTTATCTTTCATTGATATAAATATTTAGAAAAGAGAATTGCCCAGCCTGAGGAAAGGTTTCACAGAAAATATATTTATTTCAATCACAATTAAATCCCATCGATAATTCTAGCTAGACCCCGAACCTGGAGAACCTTACCACTCATCAAACGCTTACGAGTCTAATTAGGCCTCTTAAGAGGGTTTGGTTCCTTTTGTTGAGTTAAAGGGACCACATACCCCTCAACACCTTCCTTTATTATTATCCAACAAATGAAGGTATACAACCTACAACATGCCTGGTGTAACTTCCTCTTCTTTCTCTCACAGTATCCTCCCTCAGAATACAATATTCACTCACTCACTCACATAACCGCAATACAATTCCCTCATACATAAAATATGGTTTCGTTCTAGGGAAAAATACCTAAAATAACTTCTATCATCAGATATGCAAGAATATAATGAATAGTATGGATTGACTATGAAATTACAATATTTTATAAGGAAACTTTTCCCAAAATTTTGCTTCAGGGACACTACCCCCGAATCCATCCCCGGGGGGGGGCTCCAAAATTTCTCGCCACCCCCCTAGAAAGAAGTGTGTGGGGGGGGGGGGATTCCTCCCACACCCCCTTTTCATGTAATGGGTTCCAAACATGACTAAAAGAAGACCTCTGAATCAAGAAGATAATTAGGCTCCACAACCAACAGTTTGTATACATTCAATAAATTTATTACTAAATTTGATGTTTCTTTGCTATTAATGCAGGTTGATAATGATATTATATTGTGACACAATATATTTGTTCATATAAAATTCAAATGCATGCAACAACTTAGCCAGCAGGTACTTGTCGCAGTCTTTCCCAAGATATTATTTTCCAAAGAAGTTTTTCAAGGATGTGTTCTAGGAAAACATGTTCAAAATAAGTTTGAAAAGGGGAATTCTTGGAGGGCCTCCTCTCCCTTGGAGCTCATCCAAAATGATCTAATGGAACCATTTATATATAATCCATCAAGAAGGAGAGGTAAGTTATTACATTTATTGATGATTTCTCATTATATACTTGGGTGTATTTTCTTAGGCAGGAGTCTATTTTTTGAGAATATCAAAGGCTTCAAATCCCATGTAGAGACTCGGTCCGGGAGGAAGATAAAAATCCTCCACATAGATAATTGGGGGGATTATGTGAACCGATATATCTAGTATATTTTTTTAGAGTTCGATATACAATTGTAACATACAATACCTTACACTTCGCAGTACAACGAAGTAGTCGAGATGATCTGGATTTTATGTGAAAAACAAAATGACTAAAGATTATTAACAGGTGCTTAACAAAAAATAATAGAGATACAGTAAAATTGGTTTTCTATTCAATAATTAAATAAGATGAAACTGTAAAATGCAGCAGAAACAAGCTTGCTGGAATGGTGGCAGCTTATCTCTGAGAAGAGATGTGACGGTTGCGCTCATTTGCGAGAATATGATTACAATGAGGCTATGAAGGAATTTTTACAATAAATGGGAATGAAAAAAACCATAGACATCCAAAAACCTAACCCTAGGAGATGAAGCGCCAAAAGTCATGTGGGCCATGTTTGGGTAAGTTAGTACATCAACTTCCCGGGGTCGTAACTTTTCCATACGATCTCCATTTTAGGCGTATGATAGCCCGTTGGAAAGGTATCGTTGAGGATATTCATTTTGGTGGAAATGTCTAAGGAAGTTTGATATTTTTCCTCTTTTTCCCAAAAAACATCGTTTAGGGCCTCAAAACAACTCTGAAAGTGAAAAACTGCTAAAAATACTAAATTACCAAAATTGCTAGAAAACTATTTTGAGCCAGTTGCAAAAGGTGGGTGACCACTGATATATGCCTGGATGAATCCTCCTTCCTTAGGAAGAAATGGTCTCAATTGCATTGAGTTCCCCCATCAGATGAGGAAATTTCTGCTGAATTTGGCCCTAGGTGAGCCACTTGCCTTAGTGTAGGAGCTGCCCTGCTTTGACGACTCGGTAAAGTTGGATCCTTTGTTGTCAAGTGCCCTTGATCTCTGTGTCCACAATCAGATCACTGGATTCCTTTTGTATGCAATTGGGGTTGATCTTTGTTGGTGTCAGTTGTTCTGCTACTTTTGAGGTGTCCAATAATAGTGGTAAATAAGGGCGAAGGAGATCCATGTTGAACACTAGGTGCAGGCCAAGTAAAGGAGGAATGCTGAGCTCAAAAGAATTATCCCCCATGGCCTTGGTGATGGTGTACGACCCATACAGAGTGGGTGGAGATTTCTATGGGGTCCTGTAACACATTCTTTCTGCAAGTCCAACCAAACTTTGTCACCCACCTGAAACTTATGTGGCACCCAATGTTGATCATGGTGTTGCTTATACTTGTCATTGGACTTCTGTAGGATATCCTAAACTTGTTGGCGGATGTGCTAGATTCACTCAATGAACCTGTTGGATTTTTCATCTTCAATTGGAGAATGATATGAGTCGGTCGAGGTGACCGCAAGGGGAAGTGCAACATCTATGGGACCCAATGGTTGGAATCCCAACCCCACTTGAAAGGGGTTATGGCTGGTTGAGCTATGTAGGGCTCGGTTGTAGCTATGTTGGACATAGGGAAGGCTCTCATCCCATGTGAGAGGGTGCTTTGAATTATACATGGGAAGGATATGCACAATCATTCGATTTATGACCTTGGTTTGAGCATCTATCTGGGGGTGGAAGGTCGTGGATTTGGTGAGCTTGGTCTCCAGCAGTGACCAGAGGCTCGACCAGAATGTGATGAGAAATCGACTGTCTCGATATGAGACAATGGTTTGTGGGATTCCAAAATTTACCCAGACTTGTTAAAAGAAGAGCTTGGCAATGGCGTCTACTGTAATGTTCTTTTTGCAGGCAACCAGAATCACCATCTTAGAAAAGAGATCAACAACCACAAAAAAAAATCATTTCCTGACTTGGTGGACGGGAGGCCCAACATGTAATCCATTGAGATGGATTTCCATGGCTTGTCAGGAGTAGGAAGAGGGGTGTACAAACCCTTTTTCTTAGTGGTCGGTTTGGCAATAGCACAGAGAGTGCAGGACCTAATATACTTGTCGACCTCCTGTCGAATTTTCGACCAGTAGAAATGTTTATGTAGCATCACCACTGTCTTTTCGATGACAAAGTGCGCTGCCACCTGACTGTAGTGGGCTTACCAGATCATCTTCTCTTGTTTTCTTGAAGGAACATAGACATGGCCTAGACGACACAACAACCCATCCTGAAGATGGAAATTATTGACAATTGTGTTTGCACCCAACATTTGGTAGGTGGTGGCGAAGTCTAGGTCTATCTCATAGAGTTGGGGCCATCCAAAGGACTCATGGCCGCAAGAGTCTAGCACTGTTGTGAGTGCTACGACTGGTGGTATGTTGAGGAAAAAACGATGTGATTGGTGCTTCATGTTTTATACTTGATGTTGAGGTGGGATTGTTGCAAGTATGTGGGCCACTTTTGATGGCAATCATTTTGTAATTTTCATTGTGTCTGCATGAACTGTAGTGGCTTATGATTAGTCTGGATGACTGTCTCCTTCCCAATAATGTAATGTCTCCATTGGCAGTAGGATTGCATAATGGAGTACATTTATTTGTCGTAAGTAGGGTACTTACAGACAACATTTAATAGTGTCTCACTATGATAGGCCACAGGGTGGTCATGCTGAGTGAGAATGGCGCCCACAACATAGTATTAAGCATCTGTCTCAATCTCAAAGGGATTTTGTAGGTCTGGTAGTGAAAGTACTGGGGCTGAGCACAACCATTGCTTCAAATCATCGAACGCTTTTTGTTGGGACCATCCCCACACAAATTTAGCCTTACCACCACCCCTGTTTATTTGGCTAAGGGCCCATGCAATATGGGAGAATCCCAACATGAACCTGCGGTAGAAATTGGCAAGGCCTAAGAAGCTCTGAAGCTCAGTGAGTGTGGTTGGGGATAGCCAGTCACGAATGACATGGATCTTGGCTGGATCCACATGTACGCCATGATAATCAATGATGTAGCCCAGGTAATGGACCTTGTCCATGTTGAAGGAGAATTTTTCCAGGTTGGTGTATAGCTTGTGCTGCCACAGGGTGTGCAAAACCTATTGAATATGCTGCAAGTGTTTGGCCCAAGTCTTGTTGTAAATGACAATGTCATCCAGATACAACACTACATAAGTATTGGTGAATGGTCACAAGATATCGTCCATCATCCTCATGAAAGTGGTTGGAGAATTTTTCAAACCAAAGGGCATGACCAACCATTCAAAATGTCCTTCCTTTGACTTGAAGGTGGTCTTCCATACATCTGTCTCTTCTATCAGGACCTGGTGGTAGCTAGACTTTAGATCAATCTTAATGAAGTATTTGGCCCTTGTGAGTTGATCAAAGAGGGCGTAGATTTGGGGAATTGGGTACCAGTTTCTGACTGTGATTTTATTAAGTGCTCGGTAATCAATGTAGAGTCGTCAAGTTCCATCTTTCTTCTGTAGCAGCACGATTGGGCTCCCACAAGGTGATGAGATGGGATGGATGTGACCCTTTTGGAGCAGTTCTTGGATCTTTCTCTTTATCTCCTCATTCTCTAATAGAGAGAAGTGATAGACTATCCCATTGGGTAGCGGTGCATCGGGGGTCAGATCGATGGGGTGCTTGACCTGGCAATGTAGAGGTACCTCGGTAGGTGAGGATAAGATATCTGAGTATTCTTCCATGACCTTATATACTTGCTTCTGCTATGTGGAGAGGTCGGTAGTAGAGACCCTGGATGTGGTTATGATCTTTCACTTATTCTGAGAGAGAATCACGAAGAAGAAAAACTTCCCCGTCTGAGATATGACCTTCCTTCATTTCTTAGCAAAGATCAAGGAAATAATACTAGGTGGGACTACCTCGGTTAACCTGTACAATTTCCTATTCAAAGTAAGAATAACACTACAAGGCCTAGACTCATATACAACATGATGTTTCCATAAATAAGGTTGGCCCAAAAGAACATCACAAAATTTGATTGGAGCAACATCACACAATAACTTGTCTTTGAAGGGCTTGATGTCGTATGAAATTCGACACTGTTGGCTGATGCAGAGGTCTCTTCCTTGGCGGAGCCATCCAATGGTGTAGGGTTATGGGTGCGTTGTTGTTAGCAGGGCCAACCATTTTATGACCTTTTCTAATATGAGATTCTTTTGGCTACCACTATTAATGTTGAAGTGCATCGGGGTGCCTTTTACCCACATCTTTGAATGGAAGAGGCACTCTCCTTCTTCTGGCTCATCTGGTTCACCGGGATGGAGCTTGGTGGTAGAAATAGTGGCACTGGGTTCCATATCAATGATCTATCTTCCCATTTCTGGTTCTGGATCAGAGTCAGAACCCACATCTGATTCAAAGGCTTTCACTTCGGCCACCAACGACTACTTTGAGTGTCAGTCAACAGTGTTATGCCAAGGGCTCTTATGGAAGTCACACCACTTCCCGGTATCTTTCTTTGTCTTTCTGGTGTCCTTCTTTGCTTGTGGCTTGGACTGGTTGTCTTGATACTATCCATGTTTTCTCTGTCCTTTTTTCTATGGGTTGGGGCTGCCCTTTCCTAGATTTTGTTTTGAGGGGTTCCCAAGCCCAAATTTTCGTGTCTTTTGTTTGATCTTCTACTCGTTTTTGACAACATATTGATAGGATATGCCCAAGGATGAGATGTCTAGAAATTCCATTTTGGTCTGGATGTATATATGCATAGCACCGCGATAATTGCACACCATATTTCACTATGAATATTTGATACCTAGCTCCGTGCGCAATGTATGGAAGATATTTGTGAAATCTGGCACTGCTTGGTCTCTTTCTTGCCACAGTGTGGTCCATTTGGTATACATGTCATCATAACTTCCCACAGGGTAGCATTGTTCCTTAATAGAATCCCTGAAGGATTCCTAGGTGGTTGTGACTGTAAATAATGAGGGTTACTCTATTTCCTTTTTCTCACAAAAAGTTTCCCACCAATCTTTGACATGGGGAACGACTTTGAGGAGTGAAAAAGTAATATTTTCTCTATTCGAAAAGTTATGGACAAAAAAATACTCTTATAGTAGATTCAACCACTTGTCTACAACATTTGTGTCTATATGACCTTCAAATATAGGAATATTGAAGTTTATTTGTACCTTGAAGGGGGCGGTGCCTTCGATCGAAGAAGATGCATCGCTTGTTGGTAGTCGTCGAAGGATTTGTGCAAAACTATCCATGATCACGTTCCTTTGTTGCATGAGGGATTCCTAAATCAAAAGTTTGAAAGGATCTCTTGTACCGTCATCTTTGTTTTCTCCTTCCATGAGAGGTCTCTTGGGTGTGTGAGAGTTGTTTTCCTCAAGAGAAACAAGCTTGAGACCCAACTCTTTGTACTTCAACCTCATTAGGGATATGCATTAAGATGACAAGGAGTAGACCGCTTTGATACCACTGATCCAGATTTTATGAGGAGAACAAAATGACTACAAATTATTAACGAGTTCTTAACAAAAAATAACAGAGATACAATAAAATTGGTTTTCTATTCAATAAGGAATAAGATGAAACTATAAAATGCAGCGGAAACAAGCTTGTTGGAATGGTGGCAGCTTATCTCTGAGAAGAGATGTGACGGTTGTGCTCATTCACAAGAAGATGATTAAAATGAGGCTTTGAAGGCCTTTTTACAATAAATAGGAATGCCAAAAACCCTATACATCCAAAAACCTAACCCTAGGAGATGAAGCGCCAAAAGTCATGTGGGCCCCGTTTGGGTAAGTTAGTACATCAACTTCCCGGAGTCGTAACTTTTTCATACAATATCCGTTTTAGGCGTATGATAGCCCGTTGGAAAGGTATCATCAAGGAGATTCATTTTGGGAGAAATATTGATGGAACTTGCATATTTCTCCCTGTTTTCCCAAAAAACATCATTTAGGGCCTCAAAACGGCTCCGGAAGTGAAAAACTGCTAAAATAGTAAATTACCAAAATTGTGAGAAAATTGTTTTGAGCCAGTTGGAGAAGGTGTGTGGCCACTGATATCCACCTGGATCACGAGAGAAAGAATAGATCCCTCAAATATATTGACACTTGAATCTTTCATATAAGGTCTCTACCTTCCAATATTTGGGTAGAGGAACTTAACAATGTTAACTAAATTTACAACATATCTCCTCACGGATCTATCAAGGACATGACTCCCTTTCATGCATCGAGTGGCATAAAACTAAAATTCATGCACTTCCAAATTTTTGGATTACGTGTGTGGGTCCATGAACCCTCTGAAAAGAGGAAAACATTAGATCCGAAGAGTATCACGTGATTATTCATGACATATACTAATCATGTGAAGGGTTATCAAGTGATTTATCCCTCAATGGACAAGCTCATTATTGAGCAAAGTGTCAAGTTTCCAGAAATTCCCTTGCACACATCATTAGAGCCACATGTAGAGACCTCAAAACTTCTTCCTGAATGAGACATTAAATATGATGAGTCTACTTATTTAGATCATGGTTTAGATATGTTCTTCAGATATAATTTGGAAGATGATGAGCATGATGATGATGAGCATGCAGATAATGAGCCACAATAGATGCCCAAGTGGGCACAAACCACCCTACATGAAGTAGGTGACCTTATGGGTATCCAACAAATCAAAGGAGGATGAGGTGCCAGTGATAGGAGCCTCCTCATCTACTCATAGCTACTGAACCAGTGATTCTCATACTTTACTACATGGTTGGCAGTTCTATCTTCAAACCTGTAAACCTATGCAAAGGATATAGGGAATCCATTATCGAAAGTTTCTATGTAGGAGTACAAATCTCTCCTCAAGAAATAGACTTGGGATATGGTTCTTCTTCCTTCAAAAATGAAGCTTGTCATATGACTATGGGTCTACAGAACCAAGAAGTAATTATATGGACATGTGAGTAGGTACAAGGAAATATTGGTTTCCAAATTTTTTCAACGGATCCACAAGATAAATTATGATGAGACCGTTTCTCTAGTAGAAGATATGGACTTCATATGATTGTCCCTTGCTGTTGTAGTAGCCAAGGGGTGGGAAGTTTTCCATATGGACATGAATAATTCCTTTCTTTATAGGTATCTATCCGAGTATATTTACATGGAGAAACTTAAAGGGTTAATACAAAACTCATCCTTAGTATGTCAATTGAGAAAGTCACTCTATGGCCTCAAGCATGCACCTAAAGCATGGTAAACAAATATGGATGCCTATTTTATTCCTCAACATTTAGTTAGATGTAAATCATATCCAAAAGTCTACATGATGAGTACCTCGTATTCTTTTCTAATCTTAGTTCTCTATCTTGATGACATTTTGATCAGAGGAAGTTCGTTCTCAAAAAACTTTGCGGTCAAAGACATTCTGCATGACAAGTTTTCTATGAAATAAATGGGTCCACTACATTTTTTCCTTTGTCTCGACATAAAACAATATGATATAGGAATCAATCTATATCATTCTAACTATGTGTTGTTCCACGCACTACAATCCCCCATTTCGTAACAATCCTATTGCAATTTTCATTCAAGAAATGGAGCCCCCCCCCTTTTTTTTTATTGTGAAATATCCCCCATCATATTTCTTATCCTTCAAGATCATCTTTCAAATCTTACTTGCCTTAATTCAATGGTTGCAAAAGGAAATACTTGGAAAAATTCATTTCCAAGCAAGTTTGGGAATTTCAACAAAGTTAATCTCAAATCCTTTGATGTACATCAAAGGAGTTTCCTTTAACTTCCATGATGCACATTGGAGGAGTTCCTCCCAATTCTATCGATTTCTAATGCATCACCAAAACTCCTTTGATGAACATCATAGGAGTTACCTTCAACTCCTCTGATGTTCATCGGAGGAGTTTCCTCCATCTACGTCGATAGGCTCGGAACACTTTGTGTTAAGTCCTCTTATATACATTGGAATAATTTCCATGAAGACCTCCAATGTACATCAGAGTACTTAACCTCAACATCTCTGATATTTATTACAAGCACCAACCACATTTATGACAATTTTTACCCAAGGTTTATAAAAGGGAGATTGCTCGTTCTGCCCCCCTCATATCTCATCACGATGAAAGAACAAGATCAATTTAAGAATTAGGTGAAAGGAGTCTAACTCAAAAACTTCTCAGTGCCTCCACGTGTCCACAAACCATATGTAGAGTCTTGATACCTATTCCTCCTTATTTTGTTTTAGGTTTTAGGTTTTCCTTTTCTTTGGTTCAATTTTGTGTCCTTGTCACCATCCCCCTTTCTCTACCCTCAACCTACTCGACAAACAATGCCACCTGAATCCATTGTGATCACATGCCTTTATGTTGTTAAAGTCTTTGAGGCCCATCTAATTTGAACCAACATATGGGAACACTCGAGCGACCTTATAGGCCATCCTGTTGGACAAGTTGAGCAACTGAGAGGGGGGGGCGAATCAGTTGTATACACAATTTTTACTTTTATCTCTTTAACACATTTTACTTCTTTAATTCAGCCTAAAACCTAATAAATATTTTGTCTCAATGAAAATTAATTAGTAACCATCAATCACATGAAATGGATAGAGACACAAAATATTTATGAGGAAACCCATAAAGGGAAAAACCTCTTCTTCTTCTTGTGGATGTAAAGAAAGCAAGCTACTTCAGTTACACCAAATTTTGTCTAAGAAACTACTCAGATGAGGCTACTACCTCTTTATCTTCAGCACCTACTGAAAGACAGCTTCTACTCCCTCAATGTAAGATTCAACTTGCAATGAGATGGTTAGTCTCCCTAGCTCCTCCCTTCCTCCCTTTAGTATTGGTTTCAACCTGTTTCAAACACTCTTCTTAAACTGTCCATATCCTTTTGTTAATTTCTTTTTGTGAAAACAAACCTGTAACCATCAATTCCATCTTTTCCAAACCTGTTATTGTTTTCAACCAACACACATCTTACTCAAATGTAACTATGTTCATACTCTGTCAATGCCAAAACTTATCATCTCAATCTATTCATGTTTACTCTGTTATAAACCTGGAAATCAAATCTATAGATAATATTCATTGCAATAAATAATGACCTCAATGTATATTTGAATTACAAATACAACCTTTAACTATTTAATGCATATACCTTATATGTAATTGCTCAATTAATCAAGCATTTCATACCTCTATTCTAGATCTATATCAAAGTTTATTCAATGAAAAAAAAAACATACGATCTGCAATATCAGAGTGTACCTCTTCTCTATGCATTTCTCATTTAAGGAGAAAATCAACTCTTAACCTTTGAACTATCTCAAACACATTTACCCCTGCATTTTCCTTCCAGTAAATGATCGAAAAATGTTCTAGGAAAAACGTGAATGAACCTCTGCATTTTTCTTCCAGCAAATGATCAATATATGTTCCAGGAAAAACATGAATGAACCTCTGCGTTTTTCTTCCAGCAAATGATCAATAGATATTCCAGGAAAAAATTGAAAGAACCTCTGCATTTTTCTGCCAGCAAATGATGAATAGATGTTCTAGGAAAAGCTTGAGTGAACCTCTACATTTTTCTTCCATCAAATGATGAATAAATGTTCTAGGAAAATCTTGAATGAACCTCTGCATTTTTCTTCCACTTAAAAACTCATCACTGAGTTCTTGAACACACTATGTTCTCTCTGTGTTTATCTTTCTCTTACCAAGATCAAAAATTTTGTCAAGAAGTGTTTACATTAGTTGTTGTAGCTATCAACATTAACTTTTGTCTTACTTATCTGGCAAACTTCCTTAAGATGTGTACATTAGTTGTTGTAGCTTTCAACATTAAATTTTGTCTTACTTATCTAGCAAACTTCCTTAACATGTGATCTTTGGTGATATAACTTACAGTGCACTTTTCCTTGCATTTTTAACTAAGCCTTTGACCACCTGTTCATTGGGTTAAGTGAGTTGTTAGTCCAACTAATGAAAATCAATCTCTTACTCATAAATGCAATAATGAGAAGTTTGACATCAATGGAAAACTCTACAATCTAGCCAACAAACTCCTCCTTTGACATTGATGGACAACTTAAACCTATTCTCCCCCTTTTGTCATCGATGGAAAAGGATCAATCATACTCCTCCCGTAAAAAATACCAAGAAATAACTAGAAAAGCTCACATGTACAACAGTTGAAACAAAATCAACTACCCCTATCAAAAAGACATGAATATGCGCAAACTGTAACCAACTAGGAAATATTATTCTAATAACAGAGCTGAAAGATGCACCATGGAAACCTGCAATCCCGAGTATAAGGAAAGAGAAAGATAAGTACAGAAGGAAAACCCCCAAGTGATCCCTGAGACTTTCAAATTGCATTTTAAGTAAGGGATCAGTAAAGATATCAACAATCTGATCTTTTGTACCAACATACTCCAGCTTAATGATATTACTTAAAATATGCTCTCGGATAAAATGAAATTTAATAGGAATATGTTTCGTTTTGGAATGCATAACTGAGTTTTTAGAGATACTAATGGCACTAGTGTTGTCACAGAAAATAGGAATGGGATCATCATAATGAATGTGTATTTTTGATAGAATTTGTTTCATCCAGAGAAATTGAATGCAACAATTTGCAGCTGCAATGTATTATGCCTCAGCAGTAGAAAGGGAAACTACTGATTGTTTCTTGCTAGAACAACTCACCAAACATCCTCCAAGATAGAATCTTGCTCCACTAGTAATATTCCTTTCATCAACACAGCCTGCCCAATCAACACCATTGAAAGCATACAAATCAAGCTAATTTCCCTTAGGATACCCTAAACCATACTCTGTTGTTCCCTTAAGATATCTGAGAATCCTTTTGACTGCAATTAAATGAGAAGCTTTAGGAGAGGCTTGAAACCTATCAACTTGACAAATTGCATGCATAACATCGGGCCTTGTAGTTGTAACATATAGACGACCACTAATCATAGATCTATACATTGTCTGCTCAACATTTTCAGAATCATCATTTTGACTTAACTTACATCCAGTAACCATGGGAGTTCCAACTGGTTTACAATCCTACATTTGAAATTTCTTGAGCATTTCATTGATATATTTAGTTTGAGAAATGAAAATACCTTCATCAGATTGAGTGATTTGAAGACCTAAGAAAAATTTCATTTCACCAAGAATGGACAACTCGAACTCATTCTGCATACTTTCCACAAATTGTTGGCTAAGTTGATCATTATCACTCCCAAAAATAATATCATGTACATAAATCTCAACAATGACCAAGCTATCTTGTTCTTCTTTAATATAAGTATTATTGTCACTATTGCCTTTTATGTATCCTTGCTACCTTAAGTATTTATCAAGCCTCGAATACCAAGCTCTTAGAGCTTTCTTTAGCCCATACAAATCCTTTTTCAACTTGTAAACATGATTTTCTACTTCTTGCACCTGAAACCGATGTGGTTGCTCCATGTATACTTCTTCCTCTAATTCACCATTTAAAAATGCATATGTTACGTCCATTTGATAAACTTTAATGTGCTTGGAACTAGCATAATACAACATCAGCCTAATGGATTCCATTCTTGCAACAAAAGAAAAAGTTTCTCCATAATCGATGCCTTCTACCTGTGCATACCCTTTACAAACCAGTCTAGCTTTATTTCTAGTCACCTTACCTGCTTCATCCAATTTATTTATGAAGAGCCATTTAGCCCCAATAACATTCTTATTTAAAGGTTTAGGAACCAATTCCCATGTCTCATTCTTTTCTATTTCACTAATCTCTTATTTCATTGATTTCATCCAATATTCATCATTGATTATTTCTTCAACATTCTTGGGTTCAAACAGAGATAGTAATGATACATGTTAGTCATTTGAACTAGATTCTTTCCTTTTGCTTCTAGTTTCAACACCTGTATTTATATCACCAATGATTTTCACTTCAGGATGATTTCTTTGTACCCTTTTGTTTGGAGTCTTAGATAGATTTGACCCCTGCACCAAAGTAGGAAGCATATTTTCATTGTTAGCTGATTTAGTTTCCTCTATATCACTTGATTCTTCTTCCATTTTTAGTTTGTCATGTATTTCATATGTCTGATGATCTTTCTATTCAATTTTGGACTTTAAAAATGAAGATTCATCAAATTTAACATCTATGACTTCAACAAATTTCTTCAATCTGAAATTGTATCACTTATAATCTTTTCTTGAGCATGAATATCCAACTAAAATACCTTCATCACTTCTAGAATCCAACTTTCCCATATTTTTATGAACTCTCTTTATGTAACACTTACTACCAAATATTCTAAAGTGTTTTACACTTGTTGGCCTACCTTTCCATAACTGATAAGGTGTTTTTTCATTGTTATTTCTCAACAAGATTCTATTCAGAATATGAACAACAGTATGGACAACTTGAGGCCAAAGTATGTTACTCAGTTTAGATTCATTTAGCATTGTTCTTTCCATCTCCATAACAGTCCTATTTTTCCTTTCAACAACACCATTCTGTTGAGGTGTTTCAGTAACAGAAAAATGTCTTTTGATACCATTATCATAACAATACTTATTGAATTCTTTAGAAACAAACTCTCCTCCATTGTTTGATCTTAAGCATTTAATTTTCATGTCAATTTAATTTTCAGTCAATTCTTTGAAAATTTGAAAACAATTGAATGTTTCAGACTTCTTTTTCAACTGAAACATCCAAGTCATCCGATTAAATTCATCCACAAATAACATAAAATATCTTTCACCATTTAATCCTATTGTTCTCATAGGTCCACAAAGATCAGCATGTACTATTTCCAAAGGTTTTGTTGTAGAGTGTTCTTTGGTCTTAAACCTAACTCTAGTTTGTTTACCATGTTGACACTGTTTGCAAATAGAAATGGTAAGATTCTTCATGATAGGTAAATCTCTTATAGCTTCATTTTTGTTTAACTGGATCAGATTTTCAAAGTTAATATGCCGAAGCCTTTTGTGCCACAACCAACTTTCATCTTCATTCCCAAGATAACGATTTTCCTTTTTCTCATCTAGTATGTAAATGTTGTTCGGTGTTCTTGTAGCTTTTCCAACTAACCTATTTGTTTTGACATCTTTGATTTGACAATTTTTAGAATCAAAAACCATATAATTCCCTTTATCACAAGTTTGAATTACACTCAATAAATTGTGTTCCATATACTCAACCAACAAAACATTTTCAGCCATAATATTTTTGTTATTTAGACACAAAGTACCTCTTCCAATTATCCTAGCTGATTGTTCATTACCAAAAGTAACTATAACTTATTTTCCTTCATCCAATGTAACAATTTTTTTTTTATGCATGTCATATGTTTTGAACATCCACTATCCACACACCATTTTACTTTATGATCATCCTGTAAAGCTAGAGTGTGTTTTTCAAATTCTAAATGGTCATTTTTTCATTTTCCACCTTCTAGCTTTCAGATTAGCATAATTAGGTTTAATCGATTTCTGAAAGTTCATTGGATAGTTTCTTGACACATGTCCAAAATTATTACACATATGACATTCACCCTCAAACCTAAAACATCAAATCAGTTTTAGGAATTGTTCACACTGTTTTGAATGGTTCAATAATGCCTTCTTCCATAATAAAACCTAGATTTGTCATCACTGTTATGTGCAATTATGTTTCTTGAAAAGGAAAAGAAAAAAGCGGCTTTATGTCCATACTTGTAACAAAAGAAACAATAGCCATCAAACTTGTTCCGATACCTGTCATATCATATTCTATGTACTTTTGAAGTCTGATTTCCTTCTTGCTTTACTGATTCCATCTGCTTGCTAGTGTTTTTCACATTTGTATGTCCTGTAACTTCTTTTTCAAAACTTGTACTTGCACTTGCATTAGTAGCCTCGAATTTATAAATAATTACAGTTTTGTCATTTGTTGGTCTTTGATTACTAATAATCTATTTCAAAATCCTTGAGCTATCATCCATGTTATTTCCTTGTACCTTCTTTTTTAATGAAACAACTTCAAGTTTCAGACCATCATTTTCCTTTTCCTTTTCTATAAGAAAATTGTTTAGTTCTTCCTCAGTTACTCTAGCTTCTTATGTTTTGAGCTTTCAATCAATTATCATAGTTTCAGTGTTTTCTATTAACTTGTTAGATTTTTGTATCTCATTTTCAAGATTCTTAATTTCTTCTTTGAAATGTTTACATTCTCTTCTTACCTTTCTAAGTTTAGTCAAAGCATTTACAAGCTGAGCTTCCAAATCAACTTCACCTTCTTCTTCTTCATTAAATTTATCATTCTGATTTTCTATAGCCATAAAAATTCTTATATATGAGATAACATCACTTTTATCCTGATTCTGAAGAGTCACTAACATCTTTAATAAATAGACTTTTCTTTTTATACTAGTTTCTTTGAAAAGACTTCTTATACTTGTTCTTGTATTCTTTACTCTTTCTATTGCTTTCTTCTTCACCATCAGAATTCTTATTGAAAGAACACTTGGAAGCAAAATGTCCTATTCTACCACAACCAAAACATTTAAGAGGAAGCTTACCTTTGTATTTTCTAGTACCCTTTTTCATATTTTTGACAAAATTAGCTTCTTCCATATCCTCTTCTAAATCCCCATAATTGTTGGTTTCTACTTCATCCTTTTTATTGTCCTTCTTTTCTGCCTTGAAAGCTGCTTCTTTCCTGGCAGAATTCTCAGCATAGTTCCTCATCTCATATGCTATTAGTATCCCATGTAGTTCATCCATTTCTAAAGTAGCAAGATCATTTCTTTCTTATAAAGAAGATATTTTTGGATCAAATCTTACAGGTAGAGATTTAAGTACCTTTTGTACAATATTAGTATTTTTAACTTCTTCTTTGAGACCTCTCATGGTATTAAATACTTCATCAATATGAAGGAAATAAGTTGCTATATCTTCAGATTATTCCATTTTTAAACTTTCAACTTGACTCCTATATGACTGTAACTTAGCATTCTTCACCTTAGTATCTCCTTCATAAACATTTTTCAGCTTGTCCCATAATTCTTTTGCTGACACACAATGCATAACCTTAATAAATTCTGACCCTGCTAAACCTCCAAGTATTGCATACATATCTTTGTAATTTCTTTCATAAAGTTTCTTACCTGCAACATCTGTTGGAATGGTTGCTGGAACACTATATCCATTCAGCACAACTTGCCAAACATCTACTCCTTGATCTTGCAAAAAAAATTTCATCCTAATACTCTAAAAGGCATAGTTATGTCCATCAAATAGAGGTAATCCATGTTTTTTAAATTCATATTTTTTATCCATAAAAAAGACCAAACTTCCAGTGATTAAAATGAGTTCTAAAGTAACCGAATCTGATACCAATTGTTGGACAAGTTGAACTGAGAGGGGGGGGGGTGTGAATCGGTTCAATACACAATTTTTACTTTTATCTCTTTAACACATATTGCTTCTTTAATATATCTTAAAACCTAATAAATATTTTGTCTCAGTGAAAATGAATTAGTAACCATCAATCACATGAAATGGAAAGAGACACAAAATATTTATGAGGAAACCCATAATGGGAAAAACCTCTTCTTCTTCTCGTGGATGTAAAGAAAGCAAGTTACTTCAGATACATCAAATTTTGTCTGAGCAACTACTCAAATGAGGCTACTACCTATTTATCTTCATCACCTACTGAAAGATAGATTCTACTGCTTCAATGCAAGATTCAACTTGCAATGAGATGGTTAGTCTCCCTAGCTCCTCCCTTCCTCCCTTTAGTACTAGCTTCAACTTGTTTCAAACACTCTTCTTAAACTGTCGATATCCTTTTGTTAATTTCTTTCTGTGAAAACAAACCTATAACCATCAATTCCATCTTGCCAAACTTGTTATTGTTTTCAACCAACATTCATCTTACTCAAATGCAACTCTGTTCATACTTTGTCAATGCCAAAACTTATCAGCTCAATCTGTTCATGTTTACTCTGTTATAAACTTGGAAATCAAATATGTTGATAATCTTCATTGCAATAAATAATGACCTCAGTGTATATTTGAATTACTAAGACATCCTTTAACGATCTAATGCATATACCTTAGATGTAATTGCTCAATCAATCAAGCATTTCATACCTCTATTCTATATCTATATCAGAGTTTATTCACTGAAAAAAAACAACCATACAATCTGCAACATCATAGTGTACCTATTCTCTGTGCATTTCTCATTTAAGGAGAAAATCAACTATTAACCTTTGAACTATCTCAAACACATTTACCTCTGTGTTTTCCTTCCATCAAATGATCAACAAATGTTCCAGGAAAAATGTGAATGAACCTTTGTGTTTGTCTTCCAACAAATGATCAATATATGTTCTAGGAAAAACGTGAATGAACCTCTGCGTTTTTCTTCCAGCAAATGATCAATAGATGTTCCAGAAAAAACTTGAAAGAAACTCCATGTTTTTCTTCCATCAAATGATGAATATATGTTCCAGGAAAATCTTGAGTGAACCTCTGCGTTTTTCTTCCAGCAAATGATGAATATATGTTCCAGGAAAATCTTGAATGAACCTTTGCATTTTTCTTCCAGCAAATGATGAATACATGTTCCAGGAAAATCTTGAATGAACCTTTGCGTTTTTCTTCCACTGAAAAACCCATCATCGAGTTCTTGAACATACTTTGTTCTCTCTGTGTTTATCTTTCTCTTACCAAGTTCATAAATTTTGTCAAGAAGTGTTTACATTAGTTTTTGTAGCTGTTAACATTAACTTTTGTCTTACTTATCTAGCAAAATTCCTTAACATGTGTACATTAGTTGTTGTAGCTGTTAACATTAAATTTTGTCTTACTTATCTGGAAAACTTCCTTAACATATGAGCTTTGGTGATATAACTTATAGTGCACTTTTCCTTGCATTTTTAACTAAGCCTTTGACCACCTGTTCATTGGATTAAGTGAGTTGTTGGTCCAACTAATGAAAATCAAAATCTTACTCATAAATGCAATAATGATAAGTTTGACATCGATGGAAAACTCTGCAATCTGGCCAACAAACTCGGCAAACTCTACAATCTGGCCAACACATCCCTAAAAAATTTTCTCAAAAAATAAAAATCAATGATGCTCACAAGCACCAGTATCCTCCAGTCAAGACCCCAATCTGAAATCCCATCCAAGCAAGGAATCCATAATTTATTCTTCACCTAATTCAAACCATTAACTTATGTTCCTAAGTCCCATTAGAACAGTTCATATTAACTCCTCCAATCATATCATAGGAGTTCATATTAACTCATCCAATATGATTGGAGGATTTCCCTTGAACTCTATTGATTCACAGTTGACAGTTTAGATAATTTAATCCCAACTTCTCTTATGCACTATCGAAGAACTTAGAATTAACTCCTCTGATTCCCATCGGAGGAGATGGTATTAAATTTATCTATAGTACACTAGAGCCCTTTGAACTAGCTCTCCCTAAGATTTTTGTAAGATTTGGCATGAAATTCCCTGAGCCACATTGGAATCTTTAGAACTAGCTTATTTGATGCACATAAGAACATTTTTTGTCAAATTCTCCAATTTCCATCGGAGGAGTTAACTTCAAGACCTTTGATTTCACCTTGTGAGCATAATTTTTACTCTTTCCTCCTCAAACGTTCACCAAGTTTCTCAACATTCCTTCCATCATATTACCATCGTCATATGATGACCCTCTACCCAGTGTCAATTCAAGTTATTCTTATGGTATTTCAAAATTTTCAAGATGCATTCAAATTTGTATTATTTATGTCTTAAATCTCTTCACTAAACCCACCTTTTTCTTGCAGGTCCAAATACATCCTCGTGGAAGAATAAATAAAGTAAGTCACCTGGAACCGAGGCATCTAGTAGTGGCCATTAGATTGAAGGAGACCAAACATGGTCAGATCCATATATGATGACACATATGGACTCCTAGAAAAGGATGGAGAAAAACTAAAGTGGGGATATGTGTATCACATGTTTAAGAAGTCTAATTTCTCCACTGATGTCAAAGATTAGGATGAACTTAAAATATTCAAAACCATCAAAAAATCAGGCATATTCATAGTACCAACCCTCCCGGATGTATTCTCCTGTGCAGACACCATCACATGGATCCTAAAAAACATATATGTGAATGAAATATATGTATGTAACAACAAAAAATAGCCCATAACCTTGTTTAGGCCAAAGTATTTGGCGAAATTCTATCACATTGAGAAAGGAACTAAGAAGCTTGACAACAAAATCCTTAACGAATTTGAATACACTCACAAGGATTTGTTTCCCATATGGTACAAGTATAAAAAAAAGTTCAAGTACATTCCCAAGGGAGGGTACCCCAAATAGTTCAAGTACATGCCTAAGGGAGGGTACCTCACCAAGCACATGTTAGATTTTTATAAGAGAAAACTAGAAAAATGAAATGAACCAATCTCTAAGTAGTTTAACTTCTGAAATTTAGCTACTCAGATGCTAGGTATCCCAAATGATGACCCAACTACAAAATTCCTCCACACAAGAGAATATAATCAGCCATATTGGTTACAGACGTCGAAAGAGTATATTATGCATTCCATGAAGAGGAGAATGTCCTTCTCTGGTATCAATAAATCATATATAGTATCCGAAGGACATATGAAAATCTACCCTAAAGTGCAATTTATAATCTGACCAGTGCACTATAGAATCTTGAAGCAGATTCAAGGGATCAACAAATTATGCCCTATGTTACTAGGTGTAGTCAATTGGAAGAAAATTCTTATCCTGACACCTCTTTGACCGAGGTGGAGGATCCACGATGCAACAATGGGAATTGATTGAGCCACTCAGAGGGATTCAAACAAAGGATAAATTGGAAGAAGAGAGAACACCGAACAATAGTATTATCAGGTCACATATGGTGGTAAAATATGGTTTCTTCCCAATAAAATTAAGTAAAATCAGTTGGAAAGCTCAAAATGGTTAGAAAACCAGATGCATTATCAAGAAATTAATAAGAAGTTTTTCAAATTTCAAGAAGCAGTATTGGTTCAAAAAAATGGTTTTCTCTCAAGAAGAAGCATCTATAAATAAACATAAGGATCTCAATTTTTGGGTAGACACTTTGAGGAATTTAAGAGTATCTTATAACCAAAGCGGTTTGGTCAAGATCCCCTCAGACACAGATAGATTGTTAAGGTTGCAATATTTAAGAGATTCAACCCTTGAATTATGTTTTAGTCTATTCTTCTTTATGTGCATGTGTTCTTGTAAAACCACCATCTCATTTTGGCTTCTTGTATTTGATCAGCATTAATAAAATATCAAAAAACAAGTTTTATGACATGTTCAATGTAGCTATGTGTTGTATAACTTATGATACTGAAGTGATTTCCTTTGAATGTATAACGACTTGTCATTTTTTTATATGTTTAATGATATGCAGAGGGTACCTCCACAGATTTAAATATATGAAAATGTTTATTGTTTGATGCATGACTTAATGATCTGATACAACTTTTAGAACTATTGAATTCTTAATTTCTCAACACATTTTTATTTCCATAGACTATGAGATTCACCTTTAAGTTGTTGCACATTTTTATCATGTATTTCTTCTAAATCCATCACTCGCCATCCTTAAACTCAAATTGTATGAAATAATCATGGACACATGCCTCTTGGGCCTGAGTGTTTTAATATATGGATTGGTATTGTTTGAGGGATGATATTTCTATGAGAGAGAGAGAGAGAGAGAGAGAGAGAGAGAGAGAGAGAGAGAGAGAGAGCCTTACCCACATTTTTGCACAAATTCTACTATTACAAGCATAGATTTAACAATCATATCGAATATTATCTCTCATAATGCCTTGGAATCGTTCCATTGACATCCTAGAACATCTCGAGGGATGACATCCAAAAATGTGTTGTTTCCATGAAACAAAATTTGAATATATCTTTTGTTGGGGATATGACATTGCAATATTTGATACTCGAGGGTGAACAAGTTTCATACACCTGGTTGTTGATTATTTCACTTGGAAACTCCATAGAGAAAATATATGGACTCTAACATAAGATATACCAGAACCTACCTAGATCCTAAGCGTACTAAAGTATACTCATATGTAGAGAAGCTCACGACCTAGAGAAATATAAGAGAACGTCAAATCTCTCCATCTTCAGGTAACCCTAATTTGGAAATATTTCATTTTGTTGTTCATAGAGGTAGTGAATATTTTGAGTTAATTGATACACCTATTGATTCTACTTCTTCTACCAATATACCTCCCAAACCCCTAATAGATCTACATAATTCTCCCCTA
>ML794186.1:497447-521817 GCA_009831015.1 Picea engelmannii
ATGGTTATGCCATTTGGCTTATGCAATAAACTAACTACATTTATGAGACTAATGAATGATTTTTTACACCCTTATATAGATTAATTTATTATTGTTTATTTGAATGATATATTGATTTATATCGCTACATTGGAGGAGCATATGTCACATCTTATGCAGGTGTTAGAGACTCTTAAAAATCACCAACTACTGGTCAATCTCAAGAAATGTGAGATTGATCAACATTCTCTCGTGTATTTGGGCTATGTGCTCAGTGGAGGGGAGCTCAAGATAGAAATGTCACTGAAGTTAGGATATTTAAGGAATCAAAATAGCTACGAAAGTTCATAGCTTCATTTTCATTGGTAGTTGCACCACTCCATGCCATAACAGCTAGTGGTAAGAGTTTCCAATGGGAGAAGAATCAATAGAATGCCTTTATTGAGGTAAAAATGAAGATCAATGAAGCACCATTTTTCACACTACGAAAATTGCATAGTCCCTTCAAAGTGGAGACATATGAAAGTGGGTATTCCATGGGAGAAATAATGATGAAAGGAGGAAGGCCCATCTACAATCATTTTGAAGTATTTCATGGGGAAGTTCTCAAGTACCCTACCTAATACAAGGATCCCTATGCCTTGGTACAAGATATCAAAAAGTGGAAGCACTATCTGATGGGAAAGGAGACCATCATCCACACAGATCATCGGCCACTACAATATTTCCATGCCTAGAGTAAGCTACAAAAAACCAAGCATTACAAGGGGATGGTATTTTTACAACAATTCGATCTAGTCATTAAGTATAATAAGGGTAGAAAAAATAAGTTGGTATACATTCTTTCATGACCACCTACGTCCAACATTATAGCTTTGGTAAATATGATGCACATGGATCCTCTTACCAAGGATGCATACAAAGAGGCATACATAGAAGACACGAACTTGAAGGAGGTGTTTCGACATATACAGGGACAAATTCATATAAAATAAGGTGATGGAAAGGTTGACTATCATTTCCATAATTTTTTACTCTACAAGCTCGAAAATCTCTATGTTCCTAAAGGTGGATGATTGCAGCTTATCAGAGAGGCTCACACCTCGAAGGTTGCAAGAAATTTTGGTGTTGGGAAGAGATTTTAAAACTTACAAAGGTATGTATATTGACCTAGAATGCAAGATGATGTAGCATGGTATATTAAGGGATGTATATTTTTTTGTACCAACAAAACCAACAACAAGAAGCAAGGTCTATATTATCTCTTACCTATACCCACTTGACATTGGAAAATAATTTCCATGAATTTTTTGGGAGATTTACCACCCAAAAGGAAGGGACATGAATATTTATTTGTGGTAGTTGATAGGTTCAAAAAAACATGCATTCACATGCCTTGTAAAATACCATCAAGGGATAAGAAGTAAGAACTTGTTCTTTGAATAGGTCTGAGTGCACTTTGGGATACCAAGGAGCATAATCTTAAACAAGGATACTAGATTTCTTAGTGCATTCTAGGATACATCATGAGAGAATATGGGAACTAAGTTGAAGAGGTCTACATCACTCCATCCATAGACAGATCGGCAGACAAAAATAGTCAACATGACTTTGGTGCAACATTTGAGGCGTTACAATCCAAAGACTTGGGATGAAAATATTATCTATATACAACACTCTTATAATAGAGAAGTTTACACTTCTAATTGTAAGCCACCTTTTGAAAACAAGGAGGAGTGATGGAGCACCTCACCTGATATGCATTAAGCGAAAAAAACTCTTTTTGATAAGATTAGGAATATCTATTTGTAAGTAGAAGAGAAAATGAATAAGTCATAGGAGAAGTACAAGGCTAGACATGACCAACATAGAACAAATAAAACGTTTAGAGTGGGAGACAAAGTACGGCTACATATGAATAATGAAAGGATACAGGGTCCTGGTAAGAATATCATGGCCTTACAGTATGGTCCTTTTGAGGTATTGGAAAAGGTGCAAGATAACACCTATAGACTCATTCTACCCCGATACATGCACATGTACTTAGTAGTGAATGTAGAGATTATTAAACTCTATGAGCCTTCCATGTTGGATTAGGAGGAGGAGTAGGTCCTACCTTCCATAGAGGACTTATCACCAGATGCTCAGGTAGAGTTGGAAGAGGACACAATTTTGTAGAAGTGGTCCAAAACTACAATACAGGGGAAACATAAACTTTGGTAGATTGGGTTGAAAGGACAATTTCCAGGAAAAACAAAGTGGTACTCTAGGGATAAGGAAGAGGAAAATTTTCCTTACCTCATTCAGTACATATTTTGGGGACAAAAAAACTCACTAAATGGGGAGGTATTATCTATATTGGATCATTATATTGTTTTTCATCTATCTCGATCCTTTCATAGTGGAAAACATTTAAGGATTCAACTTGCATTGCCATTTTAGTGGGAGGTCCTAGTTTGGAAAATTGGGGTTTGAAACCTTCCATATCCATTTTGAGGAATTAAATAATGTTTTTTTGGGTTATGGTGTATGGAACTTGGGCTCAATCCCTAGATAGTATTCTACACTTTGAGACCTTTACAATGGTGTATATCGTGCATCAATCAGAGTTTGTATGCAACATTATGCCAACCGAAAGTTAACCTACGGTGTTCACCACCATGGTACGTGAGGATGCCACATCAACCCCCATTATTCATGCATATAGTTCTAGACACGTATGTAATTTTAATAATATTCTAGAAGGTCCAAAAACCTATTGCAATTGAGGGTCGACGAAGTCAAAAACCTACCCCTATATGGCTATCAGGCTATGTTAAATATCGAATCACTAGAAGGAGAAGGGGTTCCATTCTTTTTCATTGTATCTTGTTGCATAGATGAGAAAAAGATATGAGAGTGGTATTATGTGAGCATAACAAATGACGAGAGATTTTTTGGAATCCATACAGGCCACATGTCAAAGGAAACTCCACAGAGATTTCCCATTTCTTTGTACTTGCATCATTTCTATACCAGATAAAAGAGAGCAGAGCATCCTCACCTTCTAGTTGGGTTTTATCATGTATTGTATATGCTAGGTCATATATTTTGTTTGTTTTTGGATGGTGTGATTGTATTTTATTGTTCTCTATTTTCCACTTTTTACCCATTTCATGCATAAGCAGAAAAATCAGTTACTAAATATTATTGAAATCCAAAGGAAAAAAATAACCTTAATAATTAAGATTTCATTTATTTATCAGATTTGTTGTGATG
This sequence comes from Picea engelmannii, assembly GCA_009831015.1. Lineage (NCBI taxonomy): Eukaryota > Viridiplantae > Streptophyta > Pinopsida > Pinales > Pinaceae > Picea > Picea engelmannii. The sequence goes on from ML794186.1 coordinate 500,685, forward strand.
AACTATTCCAGTGGAAAATCCATGGTAGTTTACAGATCATATTGGTATCAGATCATGTTAATTTTGGGGTATTTGTGGGAAGTTTTTGGATATAGGAATTGAATTAACGTGAAGTCCTAGAAACCCTATCCATGGAAGATGATTCAATTCATAATAACGTATAACACCTAGGACCATCAACCACCTTGTTGGGCAATGCTACTACATGGAAACATTATCATTCTTATATATTATGCATTTAAATGAAATTAAATGGCTTAACAGAGTAAACATACAATTACTGCTAACATACATAAATAATTCAATCAACAGTAAACATCATCGCAACAGAATACATGATAATATTGCGAGCATCACAGACATGCATTTAAAAATTGAATTTAAACACATGCATATAGTTATATTTGAAACTTTAGTAACTCTACCAACCATGTCCAGACCTTCCATGAGCCTCCCATCCTTATAACTCACTTCTCATCACTCTCAACAGTGAGTCACCCCCGAGCTGTGACTAAGCTCCACCCAAGGGAAGGGAATCCTAGGCTAGGCTGAGGTTACAAAACAACTACACAGAACAACCAGAAGGATTCTCCCCAAGATACTTCTTATGCCCACTACTAACAGACTCTCATTCCCCACATGAATATTCTGCCCAGGAGCATACACCTTCACAAACACATTCCATCAATGCTTCACCTCCCTCTCTGGGCCTCGACAATAGGTCATATCAGGAATTCTCGAAGCTCCGTAGCTGGTGTTGGACTCACTCTGGGAGAAAATCACTTCCCAACAATCTCTCTCACCTGGAGAGAAATGCTCACAGGATTGAAAACCTTCCTCTTCTACCATGGGCCTGACAACCCAGTTCTTCAACAAGTCTTCAACTCAATTCCCACAAGTTCAGGATGACAACAACAACAAAAACAACTTTTAGCTAACTCATGGGTGAAAGCAGTAATAACAAAATGAGGTGTGGGAAATAGGAAACAACCACAACCACAGTTCATCACTCATTCATGAAAGGATGACAGTGTTAATAGTAGATGGGAATAGGTCTGAAAATGGAAACGACTAGATGCTAGACACAACACGCTCAAGTGATTTCCCCAGTGTCAGGTTTCATAGAAGACACAGAACAATTCACCAGTTTTGGTTCTCAGAATTGCGTGAGGGTAAAAACAGCATAGGTTCCAAGAAGAGGCAAACAGTTTTCAGACAGAGGATCTGGAAATCGGTAGCACATACGCAACCATGAAGGACCTCCCAGACTCTCACGGTTTAGACAACTCATGACCAACTGGGGGATACACCCCCTCCACAACTCAATATTTGGGTTAAATTACACGTGCCAGGGCCAACACATGTCACCCATGAGACTGCATGCACTCCATAAACCTGTGTTCCCTTTTGTCCACGTTTCCCCTTCCAGGAACTTAGGATAAAAACATGTTTTGTAACATAGCTTTTGGAATAATAATAAATTATTATTCCCAAGTACTTAAGCCCCCAAGCTTAGAACCTAGGCTTAACACTTAGCCTCTCTTTCCAACCTTTCAAACCCTTTTACCTTAACCACTCTGTGGAGTCTCAGTCCCCCAACACTCTTTCTTTATGGTCAGTCTACATGCAATGATGTTTATATTTTTATTAATGTCCTGCAAAATACATATACAAAAAAAGGCTTATGGCCTTAATACTTAGGCTCTCTGGCCTAATAAACACATAAGCCTACCATATTATCAATACTCAGCTCACTAACCTACAAAACATGATTTACAATTCATAAGCATGATTACAACGTGACTCGTCCTTGGGGATATTACAATCCCCTCCCCTTATTTTTGCATTGTCCTCAGTGCAACTTTCACATAGCATCAACAAGATTTTTCAAAATCTTCAAAAAGATGCGAGTATTTTTCCCACATATCATCTTCATGCTCCCATGTTGTGTCCTTAGGACCATACCAGGTCCACTAGACCTTTACAAGCCCTATGTCTCGATTCTGGAGCTATTTTCTTTTCCGGTCCAATATGCGCATAGGATGCACTTTCAAGATACCTTCTTGCTCCACCTGAATCACATCAGGTATATATTTCTTAAGAAATGAAGCATGAAACACATTATGTACACTCATGGATGTAGGTAATGAAATCATATATGCAACTGGCCCAATCCTTTCTAGGATTTCAAATGGCCCACAAAATCTGGCTGCCAACTTGGCGTAGTTTCCCATCTTTAGGGAACTTCTATTGGCTTTCACTTTCAGGAAAACATGATCACCCACTTTAAAATCCTTATGGGTTTTGTTCTTATCAGCATAAATTTTCTTCCTATCTTGGGAAGCCTTTAAATTCTACTTGATTTTTAGCATTTGTTCTTCCATTTCCTTGAGCAACTCTTACCCAACTACTGCCCTGTCAGCTAGATTATCCTAGCCTACTGGAGTATTGCACTTTCTGCCATAAAGTTCTTCAAATGTGATCATCTTCAATGATGCTTGATACCCATTGTTGTAGGTGAATTCTACCAAGTGCAGGTAGTCTTCCCATTTTGATGGTTTGTCCATCACATACATCCTTAGCATGTCTTCTATTACTCTCTTCACCCTCTCTATATGTCCATAAGACTCAGGATGATAAGTTGTACTGAAATTCAGATTCATTTTGAACCCTTTGAATAACCCTTTCCAGAAATTTGAGGTGAATTTCGGGTCTATGTCAGACACAATTGTCTTGGGAATCCCCTACAATCGTGCCACTTCCTTCATAAGGATGTCGACAACATTCGTTGCCTTGTGAGCAATATTTAACGGAATGAAATGGGAAGATTTCATAAGCTTGTCCACCACCACCATAATGGAATCATGTTGATTGCTGGTCTTGCGAAATCTTTTGATGAAGTCCATTGTCACCACTTCCCACTTCCACTCAGGAATGCGTAAAGGTTGGAGTAACCCTGTTGGGTGTTTGTGCTTTGCTTTAACCTTCTGGAACTCCATACATCTGGTGATGTATTCAACAATATCCTTCTTCATATCTGGCCAAAATTAATGGCTCTTGACAACTGCCATAGTTTTCTGATATCCAGGGTGCCCTGCATAAGGCACATTATGCATTTCATGCAAAATCATATGTTTCAAGTCCTGGACATTAGGTACATAAATTTTGTTCTTGTACAAAAGTGTTCCATCGGTTTCCAATTTATAATTTTCCACCTTCTGTGGCATCTCACCTTGTTGTAGCTTTACTACCCACTCCATGTACTGCAAATCTGTATTTGAAGCCTCTGAAATTATGCCCTTTATATCAGTTCGGCACATGCTAATGGTTGTAGCATGTAATTTGTGTACTCTCCTACTGAGTGCATCAACCATTTTATTCTCCTTCCCTTTGATATGCTTGATATCAAAATCGTATTCACAGAGAAACTCCAACCACCTACTCTGCCTAGCGTTCAAGGTTGGTTGGTAAAACAAATACTTTAGACCGTTATGGTATGTTCTCAGTTCGAACCTCCTTCCCATGAAGTAATGCCTCCATTTCTTTAAAGTGTGAACTATGGTTTCCAACTCCAAATCATGAGTTGCATAGTTCCTTTCATGCTCTTTCAACTTTATGGATTCATAACAGATTATGAATCCATTCTGACTAAGGAATCCTCCCAGTCCTTCTTTGCATGGATCAGTGCACACCACAAAATCGTTGTTTGGATCTGTAATCCTTAATATTGGAGCACTAGTTAACAATTGCTTCAATTGCTAAAAGCTTTTCTCACAATCATCTGTCCATTGAAACGTTTTCTCCTCCCTTTGCAAGGAAGTGATAGGATGAGCTATCCTTGAGAACCCTATGATAAACTTCTGTAATATCTAGCTAGACCCATGAAGGATCTGACTTCTATCACATTCTTTGGCACTGGCCATTCCCTAATGGCCTCAATCTTCTTAGGATCTACAACTATCCCTTCCTTCAAAATAATATACCCCAAGTATTGGATCTTCTCCTCATAAAATGAGTATTTGCTCAGCTTGGCATACAATTGGTGTTCTCTTATAACTTGCAACACTGTCCTAAGAATTTGTTCATGCTCTTCCTCCAACTTGGAATATACCAGAATGTCATCCAGGAAGACTATGACAAACACATCTAGATAGCCCCTGAATACACCATTCATCAGGAACATAAAAACAGCGGGTGCATTCGAAAACCCAAAAGGCACCACTGTGAACTCATAATGACCATACCTTGTTCTAAAGGTGGTCTTGCTGATGTCTTCATATTTTATCCTTACCTGGTGATATCCTAACCTGATTTCTATCTTTGAAAAGATCTTCGCATCCTTCAATTGATCGAAGAAGTCATCAATCCTCGATAGAGGGTATTTTTTCTTTACAGTTACTATGTTCAATTGTCTGAAATCAATAGTCCCATCCTTCTTCTTCATGAACAGGACTGGGGCACCCCAAGGTGACACACTTGGGTGTATGTACCCCTTCTTTAGAAGATCTTCAAGCTATAATTGCAACTCTTTCAACTCTGGCATACTCATTCTGTAAGGAGATTTTGACACTGGAGATTCTCTAGGGATCAAATTTATTGAGAAGTCTATATCTCTTTTCAGAGCTAGTCCGGGTATCTCCTGAAATATATCCTCAAAATCCTTTAGTATCACATGGTCTTTGATCTTTGACACCTTATCCTTAGGTGTTTCCTCCACATGGGATGCAAATAATTGAGAGCCTTTTCTATAGCACTTCTTGAGCTACATTGTTGAGATTTCTCTAATAGCAACAACTCCAGGGATTCCTTGGATTGTTTTCTGATTCTCTTTCTCATCCAGGAAACTGAATGCCTTCTTACGATAGTACAAGATGGCATGGTGTTGATCCAACCAATCCATCCAAATTAGATAGTCATAAGAACCTAAAGGTAGAACATTCAATTCAGCCTTTGTGCTCAGTCCATTCATGTCCACAAGACAAGACTTAACCAACTCAGTGACTTTCCTCTTGGTTCTTGTAGCCAGCTGCACTAACCAAGACTTTTCATGTTTGCTTCTCGACAAATGAAAACATTCCACCACGCTAGGATCTATATAACTATGGATAGCCCCTGAATCAATTAAAATAGTAAAGGGTTGATTGTTAATCATACCTTCCACTTCAATCATGTGTGACTGATATTCAACTTGCTTGTTATCCAGAGCTGCGTATATCCTTATCATTCTACTATCCGTTTCCTCCACTGTTTCAGCTCGCTGAACATTATGGACAACTCTCACTTTGCCATTTTTATGGGGACAATCTTTGTACTTGTGGTTCTCTTTACAACCCCAACACTGAATGGGCATCTCCCTTGGATTTTGTTCCCCTACATCAGCCATTCTTTGCCCTCTAAACGATGGATGTCCTTGAGTTCTGTTCTTGAAAAAGGGAGGTTTGTTTCCCTTCTTCCTCTGATCCATCTGGAATTTCTTCTTGTCTTCTCAATCCTTCTGGAAAGTAGGCTTCTCTCTCTGTTGTTCATATAATCATTTCTTTCTTCTTATCATTTCTTCCATAGTTTTTGGGTCATCATATTAGATCTTGTCCCCAATTGAAGGTGGCAATCCACTCAGGTACCTTTGAATCTTGACAGATTCATCCTTGATGAATAGAACATACTTTAGTAATTCCAAAAATATTCCCTCGTATTCATTCATGGTCATGTTGCCTAGCTTGAGCTCAAAGAACTATTTCATCTTTCTGTTGTAGTATCTTTTAGTCAAGTATTTCTTCTCTAAATACCTCTTGAATTCCTTCCAAGTGATATCTTTCTCCCTAAGGTGCTAGACCTGCACAAGATGATCCCACCACATGGATGCCTTTCCCTTCAGTTGATACATTGCAATTCTTCCTTCTGCATGAGAGGAATAATTCTACAGTTGGAAATGTTTTCTCATGCCAAGAAACCATGTCTCAACAGATTCCTCCTTATGATGTTCTCCATCAAACATAGGAGTCCTAATCTTGTTCATCTCTCCCTTCAATTCATCCACTCTAGATCTCCTATGCTTTCTGGTAGGAGATGGCCTTGAACTACTATGTGTCCTTCTCTTGGAGAGACCTTGGGAGTGATGATGATGTCTACCCACACTCCTTGACCTTCTTTCCTCATAATTCAGGTGAGTCCCTATTCTGATCGAGCCTCTCTCCTTCTCTAACTTCTTCTCTATTCTCTCCAAACTCTTTAACATCTTTATGTTAAATTCACCTTGTTTTTCCTTAACTTTTCTGAGCTTTATACTATCTTCTCGGCGAGTTTGGGAATCCTTTTGCAATCCTTTAATGATATTATTCATGTTTCCTTCCTTATCTATCTCTTCACCATGGCCATTGGAGTTCGATCCTTCAACTCCCAAATGAACAACCATTCCTTTTGCTTCGTTCTCTAAATTGGAAGCATTATGTGCCTTTTCCATTTCTTTGCCCTCAGTGGCAACTCTAAATGGTTTTGGCAGTCGTTAACCTTCTGCAAACACAACGTGTAGACAACTGGAATTTGTCAAGTCAATATTCCTTAACAATTCCCACGACATTCATAAACAACTTGACTTAAGAAACGTTCAGTTTCCATGAATTTTTTGAGCTCTGCTCGGCTCTGTAGTGCACTCGGACCTTAGTTCCTTTTTCTCATTTTCCAAACCCACGCGACCAAGGGCATGACCAAGCGCTAGGTCTCAAGATTCTCTAATTAGAACTTTGGGGTTTCGGGGTTTCACGATTTTAGTCCTAGAGGCTCTCACCCTCGCTTCCCTCTCCAACTCGTGACTTCCAAACTTCTGACCTTTCTAGCCACAACACAACTATCACCAACTAGGGTGGTGACACATTTTGTTGTTAAGAAGGTCCACATTACTCTAGGTGACACCATCCGACCCCACTGCTTCTACTTTTTCTATTGGGACCCACTGGCACATGGCACATATCCCATGTGTCCTCTTCCATCCTAGTGATGTCAGCCCGACCCAATACTTTGGCTCATCGAGAGTTCAAAATTTCGGGCCTCGAGCGTTTTTGCATCCGCACATCTCATTTCTCCCGAAAGTCGATCTCCTGAAATGTCGACATTCTTCCTGGACAATTAACAGTCCATATCACTCCTTGATCAATGGTTGTGATCCAATCGTGAACTCACATTTCGTGAATTCTCACAGACTCATCCTTTGACCATTTCAAGTCATGAGTTAGTGAAAGGTTGATCGCTCTCCATGCATGCCTCTCGATGGAATGTTATGATGATGTTGGGGCTTCATGTATCATGATTTCCAAACCCCTATGCATCTCCAAAGGGTTTTAAACCTTGTGCACATTCCCTGGATCCAACGGTTATTGGTTCACATTCTTAGATATGATGGCCCATATATGATCTCTTCTGCACTCTCTCCTTAGTGTATGGACATGGATTCGATGGCACGGATCTTCTATGCACATCTGATATATGGCTGCAATTTTATTCTACCGGTATTCCTCCTGAGCTTCATGACACAACCAAGTAACTCCTTGGCACTTAGAGACAATCTAAGTTTTGAAATTAGTTCTCGAGACACAATTTCCTCTTGAAACCTTGGGTCCAAAGACCACTTATCTGGCCTATCTAGGCTTAGCATTGAAAACATGGTGCTCAGATACCATATTGTAATGCCACCCCCTTGTCGGGAAACGCTACTACGTGGAAACATTCTCATACTTATGTATTATGCATTTAAATGAAATTAAATGGCTTAACAGAGTAAACATATAGTTACTGCTAACGTATAGAAATAATTCAATCAATAATAAACATCATCGCAATGGAATACATTATAATATTGTGTGCATCACAAACATGCATTTAAAAATTGAATTTAAACACATGCATATACTTATATTTGAAACTGTAGTAACTCCACCAACCACGTGTAGACCTTCCATGAACCTCCCAGCCTTAGACTTCACTACTCATCACGCTCAATAGTGGGTCACCCCCAAGCTGGGACTAAGCTCGACCCAAGGCAAGGGAATCCTAGGCTAGGCTAAGGTTACAAAAAAACTGCACATAGCAACCGAAAGGATTCTTGCCAGGAGCCTTCTTACGCCCACTACTAATGGACTCTCATTCTCCACATGTATGTTGCATTTGGGAGTATACACCTTCACAAGAACAGTCCATCGGTGCTTCACCTCCCTCTCTGAGCCTTAGCAATAGGTCGGATTAGGAATTTTCATAGCTCCGTAGCTCATGCTCAACTCACTCTAGGAGAAAACCACTTCCCAAGAAGCTCTCTCACTTAGAGAGAGATACTCATAGGCCTGACAACCCGCCTCTTCTAACATGGGCCTGAAAACCCAGTTCTTCAACCATTCTTCAACTCAATTCCCACAAGTTCGAGATGACAACAACAACAACAACTTTTAGCTAACTCAAGGGTGAAAGCAACAACAAGAAAATGTGGTGTGGGAAATAGGAAATGGCTACAACCACGGTTCATCACTCATTCATGCAAGGATGATAGTCGCAACAGTAGATGGGAATAGGTCTGAAAATGGCAACGACTAGATGCCAGACACAACACAATCAAGTGATTTCCCCAGTGTCGGGTTTCGTAGAAGACACATAACAGTTCACTAGGTTTGGTTCTCAGAATTGTGTGAAGGCAAAAAAAACAGAGGTTCCAAGCAAAGGAAAATGGTTTTCAAATAGAGGATCTGGAAACTGGCAGCATTGATGCAACCACGGAGGACCTCCCAGACTCTCACGGTTCAAACATCTCACGGACAACTGGGGGATGAACCCCCTCCACGGCTCAATCTTTGGGTTAAATTACATGTGCCAGGGCTGACACATGTCTCCCATGAGGCTGCATGTGCTCCATCATCTTGTGTTCCCTTTTGCACATATTTCCCCTTCCAGGAACTTAGGATAAAAACATGTTTTGTCACATAGATTTTGGAATAATAATAAATTATTATTCCCAAGGACTTAAGCCCCCAAACTTAGCCCCTAGGCTCAACACTTAGCCTCTCTTTCTAACCTTTCAGCTCTTTTTCCCTTACCCACTATGTGGAAGTTTATTCCCCCATCACTTTTTCTTCATGATCGGTCTGTACGCAGTGATGTTTATATTTTTATTAATATTCTGAATAATACATATACAAAAACAGGCTTTTGGCCTTAATACTTAGGCTCTCTAGACTAATAAACACATAAGCGTACCATATTATCAATACTCGGCTCACCATCCTACAAAACATTATTTACAATTCATAAACATGATTACAATAGGGCTCATCCTTGGGGATATTACATAACCCTTCAAATCCAGTAGAAGATAGATTTGAGAAGTTGGAAGCATAAATTGATGACATCAATTGCAATATAAACCTGCCCATGGAGGGTCTAGAAATAAATCTCGTACCATTCGCAGATGATGGATTCTCTAACTCGAGGATCAGAGCGAAAAGAAAATTGAGAGATTAGGAAGACTTAGGAAAAGAGTCGTGGAAATAACTTCAGAAATAATAGTTGAAGTTAAGTGTTGTTAACCCTTCACAGTCCATATTCAATATGGAAGTTAAATTGGACATAAATCCATACTAGGGTGAGATCGATGCATTAAAACTGAATCATTGGTTGCAATAGCTAGAAGTTTATTTTATAATTCACCATAAAGATGAAGGGTAGAATATTTCATTTGATAGATTGATGTTCGAGGGCTATTCTTTAACCTGGTGGGAAAGCCATAGAAAAACACTTAGGATGGAGGGTGATATAATAGTAACTAGGTGGGAGGACTTCAAAACCATCATGAAGTCCCAATTATACCTTATTGGGTATGTAGAGGACCAATGGATCCAATTTCAATACTTCAGTTAGAGGAAGGGGCAGAATGTATAGGAATACACCAGTGAGTTTAGAAATATGGCCATCATGATGGGTATCTCTCCCAATAATCTAGTTGTACTCCTCAAGTATTTAGGGGGTTTACAGAGTCATCGATGAAAGTAGGTGATCCTCTTCAAGACAAGGATAGTGAATGAGGCATGTGTACATGAACGATACTTGGAAAATATAAGCCAAAAGAAATGGAAGCCAAGTGGTTCAAGGTAGAAAGAGGACCAATAAGATTCCAAGGAGGGGAAGAAGAAGTGGAAAAGGGGGGAATATAGGAAAATAGTAGCCACTATACATCATAGTAAATATACTAGAAACCATTTCAATAATTAAAACATTAATGGCCACACTGAGGAAAAATGATGGAAACCACATCTAGAGTTGAACCCGAAGAACCACAAGAAGGATGGAAAGAAAAATTTCTAGCCACATATTGAAGAAATAAGGTTGGAAGTAGATTGTATGTGGATGAGAATATTTTCTACACATGTATGCCTAAGAAGGTGAATCTGATTAGCCTTCATCACCAGGAAGAGAAGGAGATGACTAAGCTTTTCCACGTCAAGATTTAGGTCAAGAAGACCAAGATAGATGCTTTTTTCGACTCTGGTTCACAAGATAAATTCATAGTAGTGAATCTAATCAACAATCTTGGATTGCAGGTTAACAATCATCCTAGACCTGATCCATTGGGTTGGGTAAAAAAGGATGCATAGATAAAGGTATTGAAATAATGTAATATTAAATTTGTTGTAAGTGTTGACTTTATTGATTAAGTGGAATTGGATGTAGTTACCCTTAATGTATGTGGATTAGTGTTTGGAATCTCCTAAATTTATACGAGGGATTCAATATTCATGCAGATATCCAACCAGTTCTGAATAATCTAGGATGGGAAATCCTATATCATTAACACACATAAAGAAAAGTCAAATATCTCATTGGTAAGTGCCAACCAAGCCAAGAATTTGATTAGTTCTAGTAAGAAATATGTTTTTCTTTTGTTAAGAGAAAATATGTTTGATGATGAGTCAATGATACTGAAGGCATACTTGGAGAGGTGTAATAAAGAGAAAAAACATGAGTTGAATAATTTTCTACAGGAATAAAAGGGAGTGTCCAAGGATCCTAAAGGGATACCATCCAAGAGGGATGTGGAACACGCAATACAATTATTTCTAGAATCTCCATTGTCGGATATTGGGTTGTATAGATAGTATGTTCTAGAAGCTAATGAAGTCAAGAAGCAATTGTAGTAGTTGTTGGAGCAGGGTGTGATTCGACCAAGTACCTCACCTTTTGGGTTACCCATCATAATTGTGCCCAAGAAGAATGGGACTTGGAGAATGTGTATCAATTAAAAGGCATTGAACAATATTACACTGAAGAATCAATAGCCTATACTAATGAATGATCGATCATCTACTAGACCAACTGTAGCATGCCAAGTACTTTACTAAGATGGATTTGAAATTAGGATATCACTAGGTATGAGTTAAAGAAGAAGATACCTAGAAGACTTCCTTCAAGACAAGGCAAGGTTTTTATGAGTGGTTGGTTATGCCATTCCCTTTATGCAATGCATTGGATACATTTGTGAGACTAATGGATGATGTTTTACACACTTATCTAGATTCATTTGTTATCTTTTATTTGGAGGATATACTATTTTATAGTGCTACTTGGGAGGAGCACATCTCACATCTTATGGAGGTGTTATAGAATTTAAAAATGAACTAACTACTGGCCAATATCAAGAAATGTGATATTACTCAACAATATTTGGTGTATTTGGGGTATGGAACCGTTGGAGGGGAGATCAAGATAGAAATATCATTGAAGTTAGGATTTTTTTGGGACAACACAACACTTGTTGAAGTTCATAGCTTCATTTTCAATGGTAGTTGCACAAATCCATGCCATAACAGCAAGTGGTAAGATTTTCCTATGGGGGAAGGATCAATAGAAGGCCTTTGATGAGATGCAAATAAAGATCAGTCAAGAACCAGTGCTCGCACTACCAAACTTGCACAAGTCCTTCAAAGTGAATAAATATTCAAGTGAGTATTCCATGGGAGAAATACAGATGTAGGGAGGAAGGCATGTCTTCTATCTTTATGAAGTATTTCATGGGGAGGTTCTCAACTACAATACCTGTGACAAAGAGATCTATGTCTTGGTACAAGCTATAAAAAAAGTGGAATCATTGTCTGATGGGAAAGGAGACCATCATCCACAGAGATCACTCATCACTAAAATATTTGCAGGCCTGGAGTAAGCTACAACAAACCAAGAATTACAAGTGGATGGAGGTTTTACAATAATTTCATTTAGTCATCGAGTATAATAATGGTAGCAAAAATAAGTTTTCAGACATGCTTTCATGGCAACCCACATCCAATATTTTATATTTGGGAACTTTGATGCACATGGAGCCTTTTACCCATGATGCATACAAAGAGGCATACATATAAGATGAGGAATTCAAGGAGTTTTTCAGTAGCTATAGGGTCGTTGAAGGATTGGATCATTATATTGTTTTCATCTATTTTGATCCTTTTAGAATGGAAAAAATTAGAGGATTTATCTTGTAGGACCATTTGTTGACGGACGAAATTGTCCATCCGTCAATTGAGAGAGTGGAACCAGTCCGGGGTTGTCCAATAACCCAAGCCGTTTGGAATGAACCACCCTGACGGGTTTAACGGCTCCGTTGGCTGCTCTAAGGTCCTAAGAAAACCAAAGAGAAAACTAATCTAAACTAACTAATCTATCTAAAACAAATAAAACTAACTAAAACTAACTAAAACAAACTAACTAAAACTAAATACAAGAAACTAAACTAACTAATAAATAAAAACAAACTAATACACTAATCTAATTAAAACAAACTACTAGATAAATTAAACTAAAACTAAATATAAACTACTCTAACTATTATATACAATCTACTAATTACTATTACACTAACTCTAACAATTAAATATCTAATTACTAATTGAATTACAACTTATTTACAAATATACAATATCTACAAGTAGCAAATTTGAATAAAACCTGTAAAACTCATGTGTTTTCTGCTCTAAGACAACAATATATTTTTTATTTTTATGATTTTATGAATATGAAATAAAACTTACTGAAATTAAACGATCTAATAGATTTACTGAAATTAAACAATCTAATATATTAAAATGAAATTAAACAATCTAATATATTAAATATATATATCTAACTAACAATACTAACAAATATGCTAACAGGTAAATGATAAATTGACCTGGAAGCGCTCCTAATTTGTCCTGTGTATGATGACTTCGAAGCTGGTTGGAGGAAGTGAACTCGCACCGGTTAGTCCATAATCTTCTTGTAAACGATAGGCTGCGCTACTCTTTGAGTTGTTTACAGGACAAACAATACATAAAAAATCATAGCAATTTTATGATCTATAAATCTCTGCAATAAGGGAAACCTGTTATGCAAAAACTTATACTTAATAATCCAACTTATGAAGAAGAGAAATCTGTCGTTCACAAATTGAATTAAGCAATTGCTATGTTCTTTAAACACTTAGAAGAAACGAGATATGGATAACAATGATTAAATTATATCATTTGCACATGATTAAGATAGATAAAGTAGTCATTAACCAAATACAAATTGATATACACAACAAGAAAAAAAATATTGATATGATGAGAAGCTAAAGCTGTAACAAAACACCAAATTCTGCCTCAGTCTGTATTAAAACTCCATATCCTTGTTCTCCCACGAATGAGGATGTGATTATTACAAAAATGATAGGTATTTATAAGTCTCTCCATAGGGTAAAACCTCCTTGTGGATAATATCAAACTGTTTTACATAATCTGGGAGATATCCCAAAATCAACTAAACTAGGAAACTAAAATGCAAGTGAAATCTTTGAAATATCCCCTAACTGCTCATCAAATCCACTGTAATTTCGAATTCATCTGCAATAGATCAAAAATAACAATTTAGAAAGGTATTTCATTTACAAAACAATAAAAATTTGATTCTATAGACTTAGCTATAGAATCATCTGATTCTGTAGCTAGTCTAAAATAGCATACAGGATCAGATAGAAATCAAATCAAATCTTTTTAAAAGAATCAAATCCAATTTTCTTTCAATAAACATTAAAAACAAATCACTAATGATTCAAATGATTTTACCATTTAATATAAAACATAATCAAAAGTGATTTAATCGAAACAGGGGTGAGAATACTCTGTTTCATTTTACCATAAAATCGGGTTAAAAAGTAACGAGACTGTTTCATATCAAATGAAATCCATAGTGAGTCATATCATGTGCGATACGATCTAACCCATCACAGCCAGAATCCATTCGTTATAGCTATAATCATGTAGCATAAGATTCATGTTGTTTTAATTAAATACAAAGATGGAAATACTGTTACGATCATGGATAAATATAATAGCATCAATCAATAATTCGCCATAGATTTCGATCACTGAGCGTTATACAGTCAACAGACAGGATCAATTAATAGTGATTAGAACCATCATCAAGTCGACATAAATGATAATCATAAACTGGGCAATAATCGAAACAAATTGTGATTGAGTTGAATATAGAATAATAGTGAATCCAATCTCGTTCTACAAATCAGCTTGTAACTGAATATTCATCACAAATCCAACCGATAACAGGGTCGTTCTAGCAACAAACCAAAATGAATTAACCGGCTGGGTTTCACATAACCGTTACGAATTGAATCCATTCACGATTTGGGTGAATTTGTACAGAATCATTTAAAAACAATTCAAACTGTATTCGAGTTGTTTGAAAACCATATGGACATAAAACCGTAACAGTTAACCATATCACAATTGTTACCAATCATAGCATATACATCATAACGAAATCAAAATGAAATGCGATTATGTTCAGAATCGAAATATGAGAAACAAATCGTGTCTATCAAACGACTTCAATCGACAGTAGAGCATTCATTTTGGCTAAATCAAACAACTCTAATCCATATCAAATCAAATTGGATTGATTAAAATCTAGTCGAAACTAAACTGGGAAACGAGATTCCATTCAGTCAAAGCAAGTTTGAGTATACAATGTAACGAAACCAACCAATACTGAACAGAGCCATTCAAACCAAATTTGAATCGTTATATAAACTCATACTATTTACAAAAATGATTGATATTAAACATACCTGTGTGACAAGGCTATCCAATTACGCCAGCTTAGAATTCACCACAGCCGTGGCCGATTCCACATTTTTAAACAAAATGGAGCCTGTCGTTCTTTGTCTCTTATCAGTGGTCTGTAGCTCATCCTTTTGACGGGTAAGCAATGTAATCTGGTCCTCCAAAGATTTAATCTTTGACTGTAGCATCGGCACATTAATATAATATCTCTCTAACCACGAGCCGCATTAATCATAGGGTGGCACTGTAGGCTTCGACAGAGAAGGAGAGGGTTTAGATGAATGACCGAGGGTTTAACAAGTCAGCTTAATGCCTGGGTAGTTAGGGTCATTTTGTAAACAAGGTGGTAGGTTTGACATGAAGTCATACAAGGGTTTGGCACACAAAACTTCCGAATAGGGGTATTCACTAGCCAGAAAACGCTCCACTTCCGAGTCAGAATCCTCACTCAATATAATAGGGTTTAGTTCGATAGGATGTTTCGTCTTATTCCTCGCCATTCGAGAGATTAAACGGGCATTCTTTTTTCCTGTGGCGTTTGCAGTGGGTTTGGCTTTGGGTTTCTTGCCCACAGGCTTAACAGTTTTGACATCCTTGGTCACAGAGTGGGGTAGGTCGATAGGTGAGTCGGGTAAGGGTTTAGGTAAAAGAGTACTGTAGGGTACCGGGGGTATAGCTTTGTTCTCGGTCACTAGAGGTTTGTCAACCTGTGGAGGATTTGAATCCTCAAAACCATTGCGAGCAAGAAAATCGTTCCAACAGTCTTCGTTTAACCCCAGATGATAAACAACAAACATTTTAACCAGCCCATAGTGAAAAAGACTGTTGTCAGCCTGGTTCCTTTTGTATTTATTAGACATCTTAAATAGGCTTCTATGCAAATAATACGTCATATTGAGCTGATAACCCATAAAAACCATCAGCAAATGAAGGTGGTGTAAGAAAACAAAACCATACCGACCTTCGCAGGTGATGAACTATTTGATGATCATCAATAAGTCATGCCAACGCTGTTTAAGCATGGTCACAGGTAAAACTTTGTCACAGGAGCCAACCTTACATGACTGGAAGAGCAATGTTCAAGGGACCTCTTCCACTTTGCAATTTTTGGACCATCGTTGTCCAGTGGCAGGCAAACCCGTAGCGAGACTGATAAACTTCTCATCAATTTGCAATTGAACATCGCCGACCTTGGCTCGATAGCCATCAAAGGTCATGGCGAATTGCCTAACCACGCAGAGGTTAAAACCTTCAAATTTCTATATCAACGGGAGCCAACCATTGTCCTTGAGGTCACCACGAGCACTGTCGAACATCAATAGAGCCTGGCTACCATTCGGTTCAGCCCTCACGACTGGAGCCATGGTGCGGGCACATGGTAAGGGTTTGGTTCGAAAACACCAGCACACAGGAGTAGAGTCATCCGGTCTAACCACTATGAATGATCAAATGGGAAGCATTAATGTGCGCATGCGAGGGTGGTGGAATCACTTACCGCCATGCAAAATAGAAATGGCAAAGTACAACCGCCAAATTAATCCTCTGTTGAAACAATCATAACATAGTTCAAACCATACTATTCAGCCAACCCAAAAATCAAATGATGAATAATATGCCAACGCGCCACTTACCATATTTCAAACCATGAATATTAATGTGAAATCATTTAACCAACGCGCCATTGCATAATCAAACATTTTAACCAAAGGTTTTAAAACATTGTGACAATCGATTTCATACAATTGACAAGCCAAGGGCTATAACAATAAGGATCACATCATATATATAAAAACAAAAATAAACCATGACCCCTATGTTATTCAATGACTAGGGAAGTTTCAAAAAAACATAAATTTTCATGCTCAATGCCTTACGAATTAAATAAAAATCAAGTTGCGCAATCGAAGTAAGAATAGGCAAATAGGCACAGTTCGAAAAATCTTTTAGCCACTTAATGATAATCCAAATGTAAGTGCCATTCAAAATATCAATAAAAGATCATGACAGTTTAAAGAACGATCGAGTAGTTTTCACGCTTATAGTCGTGAAAACTAAATGGAGACCAATTTGCAAGTGTCGCAAGAAATGAAAATATCGTTTATTTGCAAAATGCGACGTCAATTTGAATTTTAGAAGACATAGGTGTAGGCAGCTTATAGGGCAATGGAAAAAATTGAATTGGCTGCCAACAATGGAGACACACTGGTAGAAGCAGTTATCTCTATCAAAAGAAATAAATTCAGATTAGGACAGCAAAGAAAATTTCAACTTAAAAACAACAACCAAAAAATTGTACAAAGATCATCATTTACCATCTTTTCTAGCGATGTTTTAAAAGATGAAAACTAATAACAGTCTTAAGATCAGCAAGTCACGATATTCATGATAAAATCTTCAATACTGTTGGCATGGCCACTGCTTCCAGTAGGCGTCCATAGCCTCGACAGGGTTGCCATTTAACCCACTCTGACATCTGTATCTTGTCAAGAAGTTCTAGATCAGAATAAAGGACATTAAAGAGGTTTCTTATATTTTTCACATATTTTCATGTACCCGACATTGTTTCGCTGCCAGCAGGCCTGTTCAGTACCCCGGTGAAGTTGTCTTAGCGCCATGCATGCATTTTCCCGCTGCCAGCGGACCTGTTCAGTATCCCGGCAGGTTTACAAACACTTCCCATAACTCTTATTAATATTTTTATTTTGTTTTTCTTTTGTAAATATATAGCTGAGCAAGGTGACGCTGATAATCTTGATATTTAACATATTTTATTTTTTTTTAGACCTCATCAATTTTTTTTTAGCACTGTCCTTTATTCAGCTCCAGAGATGTTTTATTTATAAAAACAACTTCCTATGACAGGGAGACATCTTTTGAGTCATTCCTTTATGGAAAAGGGACAGTGTAAAAAGATAATAGATGATCATGACAAACTTTGCTCATAGATTGAAATTAGTAAACTTCTTTCAAACAACGAAATTTTCCAACATAAATATCATTTTCAGAAATATATCACTGATGTTCGCACAATCCTTCAGAAGTTATTTTAGCGAAGAAATTTTTCTATGGTCTTTGTCTGAATGGCTCAGTGCACAGGTATGCGTATTTTTCAAAAAACACAAAAAACTGATCAATTCAAATCAAAACCAAAACATAAAGCAAATGAAAGGTGCAAACAAAAGAAATATTTACAAAATATACAAGGGAAATTATCAAGCAAAGTATCTTTTCAGGGCTTGGCCATTCACCGGATAGGTGTCAAGCTGCCCTTCAAGATTCTATAATCGAAAGGAACTAGAACCCAACTTTTTAGCAATCAAAAATGGCCCAAGCCATAAGTTTTGAAACTTAGTGTGCTCACCCTTTCCTTCGTGTGGTTTGTCCCACTTTAAGACGAGATCGCCTATTTCAAAATTCCTATCAGAAGCAGAATTAGAATCGAACCAGCTTTTAATCAATTGTTGATGTTGATCTAACTTACGCTTAGCTTGAGTTCTTACTTCTTCCAACTTTATCAAAGTGTTAATACGGATTTCTAAAGGAGGACAATCTTCTTCTTGGACTTTTTGTGACAATTGAAGTGAAGGAAGAAGAATGTGAGGTGGCAAAATGGATTCTCTTCCATAAACGAGGAAAAAAAGGGAGTTACCTATAGCGGCTTTGGGTGTTACCCTATCATCCCACAGTGCATTCAGTAGTGCATTGTGCCAGTTCTTGTGATTTTCAGCCACGGTTCTCTTGACAATTTTGATCAAGTTTTTATTTGTTGATTCTGCTAAGTCGTTGCCCTGAGGGTAGTAACTAGCATAATACTTTAGCTTTATTCCTTTCTCCAAAGCGAACTCACTCATCTCTAGCGAAGAAAAGTATGAAGTGTTATCAAAGACTAGACAATCAGGGATACCGAAACGAGTGATGATATTCGAGTTTAGAAAAGAAATCACCTGACTTTTGTTAACATTTCTTAACGTGGCGGCTTCAGACCATCGAGTAAAGTAGTCTGTGGCTGTCACAATATACTTGTGTTGTTGTGAAGATGGAGGGTTAATAGGACCTATGATATCAAGGCCCCATTGCTGCAAAAGGAGAATCGACTGAGACAGGTTGCAAGGGAAAGGCTGGTTTTTGCAATCGCCCTGATGCTTTCTGATAGATGATACATTTACGACACAAGGCATGGGTGTCCCTAAAAAGAATGGGCCAGTAATAACCGGCTCTTAAAACCTTATGATCAGTGGTATCACCACCGAAGTGACCACCAACTTCTCCTACATGCAACTCAAGCAAGACTTTTTCTGCTTCGTCTTTTTCGAGGCAACGCATCAGTATGCTGTCAAAATTTTGACGAAACAATATACCGTTAACTAGATGAAAGGAGGTGGACTTTAGTCTCAACTCTCTTCTCTTGGCGGGGTTAAGGTGATGGGGTGTTGATCCATGTTCAAGATAGTATCTAATATCGTCGTACCAAGGACTTACAAGGTTTTTTACGCAACAAATCAAACTTTGATCGTCTTGTTCTAGGTCTGACGTATCACTATCCTCTTGCTGTCCTATTTCTGAATCAACAACCAACTTACACAATCCTTGGCCTCTCACAATCTGTGCTAGGGTGATCTCTAAGTCATACTCCTGCAAGGAGGTGACCCAGTTGGCTCTCTTCTCTCCTAACTCATTTTGCACTAACAAGTTCGTTACGGCAGGGTAGGGGACAATGACCTTCGTCCTTGACTTCAAAAGATAAGACCAGAAATGCTTAACTGCTTTGAAAATAGCGTAGGCTTGCCGATCAACTGCTGGGTAGTTAAGTTCAGCACCTTTGAAAGCAGATCTCATAAAGGCGATGGGTACTTTGTTGTTCTCGTAATTCTTTTGAGTTAGGACTGCGGCATAGGAACGATCAGAGGCAAAAGTATAGAGTGTAAAAGCTTGAGAGAAATCAGGGCTCATGAGAGAGGGGGCGTCTATTATAGCCTTCTTTATGTCATTAAAAGCTTGGTTTTCTGTGGGTCCCCAGTGATGTTGGGTGTCTTTCTTAATCAGGTTCTGGAGAGGCCTGACCATTTCAGAGAAACTGGGGACAAATCTTCTCACAAAATTAATCTGGCCTAGGAAAGACTGCATGGATTTTTTGGATGTAGGTGGGGGAAGTTTAGCGATGAATTGAGTCCTCTCAGGGTCAATAATCATCCCATCACTAGACACAATGAATCAGAGTAATTTACTCTGTTCTACTGCAAAGATGGACTTCTTGGGGTTCAGGGAGATGCCGTATTTATGACATCGTAGAAGAACGGCTCATAAGTGAGCTAGATGATCGTCTTTGTTTTTAGAATAAACGGTCACATCATCTAAGTAAACTACTATAGAGTGATTGATTAAGCTTCGAAAATAAATGTCCATTGCTCTCTGAAAGGTAGCACCAGCATTAATCAATCCAAAAGGCATTTTCCGATAAGCATAAGTGCCCCACGGGGTACAGAAGGTAGTTTTTAGTTGGTCTGGCAGAGACATCAAGACTTGGTTGTATCCAGAGAAACCATCCAGTAAGGATAGCCTCTTGGAACTAGATAGTTGTTGAAGAATCTGTTCCATGGGCGAGACAGGATATTTATCTTTGTCAGACACTTTGTTGAGGTTTCGGAAATCGACACAAAGTCGAATTTCCCCATTTTTCTTCCGAACTGGGATGAGGTTGGATACCCATTGAGTGTGTCTAACAGGAAAAATTATTTTAGCACTTAGGAGGTTATTCAATTCTTTTTGAATGATTGGTTCTAGTTTAGGATGCATTTTTCTCAGTTTTTGTTGGAAGGGCAAGGTTTGGGGCTTCATCGGGATGGCATGCTGTATAATATTAGGATCAAACTGTTAAGAACCAAACATCAATATAGCATAGAAAAACCTCAGGAAAAGTACTCAACACCTTGAAAAAGAGATAATTTCAGATAATAAGCCTCTTCGAGGGGGCAACCTCCTTTTACCCCACTTAAATGTTCAAGTACAAG
>ML794186.1:531086-542964 GCA_009831015.1 Picea engelmannii
AAATTAAACTAAAACTAAATATAAACTACTCTAACTATTATATACAATCTACTAATTACTATTACACTAACTCTAACAATTAAATATCTAATTACTAATTGAATTACAACTTATTTACAAATATACAATATCTACAAGTAGCAGATTTGAATAAAACCTATAAAACTCGTGTGTTTTATGCTTTAAGACAGCAATATATTTTTCATTTTTATGATTTTATGAATAAGAAATAAAACTTACTGAAATTAAACGATCTAATAGATTTACTGAAATTAAACAATTTAATATATTAAACTGAAATTAAACAATCTAATATATTAAATATATATATCTAACTAACAATACTAACAAATATGCTAACAGATAAATGATAAATTGACCTGGAAGCGCTCCTAATTTGTCCTGTGTATGATGACTTCGAAGCTGGTCGGAGGAAGTGAACTCGCACCGGTTAGTCCATAAGCTTCTCATAAACGATAGGTTGCGCTTCTCTTTGAGTTGTTTACAGGACAAACAAGACATAAAGAATCATAGCAATTTTATGATCTATAAATCTCTGCAATAAGGGAAACCTGTTATGCAAAAACTTATACTTAATAATCCAACTTATGAAGAAGTGAAATATGTCGTTCACAAACTGAATTAAGCAATTGCTATGTTCTTTAAACACTTAGAAGAAACCAGATATGGATAACAATGATTAAATTATATCATTTGCACATGATTAAGATAGCTAAAGTAGTCATTAACCAGATACAAATTGATATACACAACAAGAAACAAAATATTGATATGATAAGAAGCTAAATCTATAACAAAACACCAAATTCTGCCTCAGTCTGTATTAAAACTCCATATCCTTGTTCTCCCGCGAATGAGGATGTGATTATTACAAAAATGATAGGTATTTATAAGTCTCTCCACAGGGTAAAACCTCCCTGTGGATAATATCAAACTATTTTACATAATCTGGGAGATATCCCAAAATCAACTAAACTAGGAAACTAAAATGCAAGTGAAATCTTTGAAATATCCCCTAACTGCTCATCAAATCCACTCTAATTTCGAATTCATCTGCAATAGATCAAAAATAACAAGTTAGAAAGGTATTTCATTTACAAAACAATAAAAATTTGATTCTACAGACTTAGCTACAGAATCATCTGATTTTGTAGCTAGTCTAAAATAACATACATGATCAGATAGAAATCAAATCAAATCTTTTTAAAAGAATCAAATCCAATTTTCTTTCAATAAACATTAAAAACGAATCACTAATGATTCAAATGATTTTATCATTTAATATAAAACATAATCAAAAGTGATTTAATCGAAATAGGGGTGAGAATACTCTGTTTCATTTTACCATAAAATTGGGTCAAAAAGTAACGAGACTGTTTCATATCAAATGAAATCCATAGTGAGTCATATCATGTGTGATACGATCTAACCCATCACAACCAGAATCCATTCGTTATAGTTATAATCATGTAGCATAAGATTCATGTTGTTTTAATTAAATACAAAGATGGAAAGACTGTTACGATCATGGATAAATATAACAGCATCAACCAACAATTCGCCATAGATTTCGATCGCTGAGCGTTATACAATCAATAGACATGATCAATTAATAGTGATCAGAACCATCATCAAGTCGACAGAAATGATAATCATAAACTGGGCAACAATCGAAACAAATCGTGACTGAGTTGAATATAGAATAATAGTGAATCCAATCTCGTTTTACAAATCAGCTTGTAACTGAATATTCATCACAAATCCAACCGATAACAGGGTCGTTCTAACAGTAAACCAAAACGAATTAACCGACTGGGTTTCACATAACCGTTATGAATTGAATCCATTCACGATTTGGGTGAATTTGTACAGAATCATTTAAAAACAATTCAAATTGTATTCAAGTTGTTCAAAAACCATATGGACATAAAACCGTAATAGTTAACCATATCACAATTGTTACCAATCATAGCATATACATCGTAACAAAATCAAAACAAAATGTGATTGTGTTCAGAATCGAAATATGAGAAACAACTCGTGTCTATCAAACGACTTCAATCGACAGCAGAGCATTCATTTTGGCTAAATCAAACAACTCAAATCCATATCAAATCAAATCGGATCGATTAAAATCTAGTCGAAACTAAACTGGGAAACGAGATGCCATTCAGTCAAAGCAAGGCTGAGTATACAATGTAACGAAACCAATCAATACTGAAAAGAGCCATTCAAACCAAATTTGAATTGTTATATAAACTCATACTATTTAGAAAAATGATTGATATTAAACATACCTGTGTGACAAGGCTATCCAATTACGCCAGCTTAGAATTCACCACAACCGTGGCCGATTCCACATTTTTAAACAAAATGGAGCCTGTTTTTCTTTGTCTCTTATTAGTGGTCTATAGCTCAGCCTTTTGACAGGTAAGCAATGTAACCTGGTCCTCCAAAGATTTAATCTTTGACTATAGCATCGGCACATTAAGATAATATCTCTCTAACCATGAGCCGCATTGATCACATGGTGGCACTTTAGGCTTCGACAGAGCAGGAGAGGGTTTAGATGAATGACCGGGGGTTTAACAAGTCAACTTAATGCCTGGGTAGTTAGGGTCATTTTGCAAACATGGTGGTAGGTTTGACACGAAGTCATACGAGGTTTTGGCACACAAACCTTCCGAATAGGGGTATTCACTAGCCAGAAAACGCTCCACTTCCGAGTCGGAATCCTCACACAAGATAATAGGGTTTAGTTCAATAGGAGGTTTTGGCTTATTCCTCGCCATTCGAGAGATTAAACGGGCATTCTTTTTGCCTGTGGCGTTTGCAGTGGGTTTGGCTTTGGGTTTCTTGCCCACAGGCTTAACAGTTTCGACATCCTTGGTCACAGAGTGGGGTAGGTCGATAGGTCAGTTGGGTAAGGGTTTAGGTAACAGAGTACTGTAGGGTACCAGGGGTATAGCTTTTTTCTCGGTCACCACCGGTTTGTCAACCTGTGGAGGATTTGAATCCTCAAAACCATTGCGAGGAAGAAAATCATTCCAAAAGTCTTCGTTTAACCCCAAATGATAAACAACAAACATTTTAACCAGCCCATAGTGAAAAAGACTGCTGTCAGCCTAGTTCCTTTTGTATTTCTTAGACATCATAAACAGGCTTCTATGCAAATAATACGGCATATTGAGTTGATAACCCATAAAAACCATAAGCAAACAAAGGTGGTGTAGGAAAACAAAACCATACTGACCTTCGCAGGTGATGAACTGTTTGATGATCATCAATAAGTCATGCCAGTGCTATTTAAGCATGGTCACAGGTAAACCTTTGTCACAGGAGCCAACCTTACTCGACTGGAAGAGAAATGTCCAAGGGACCTCTTCCACTTTGCAATTTTTGGACCATCATTGTTCAGTGGCAGGAAAACCTGTAGCGAGACTGATAAACTTCTCGTCAATTTTCAATTGAACATCGCCGACCTTGGCTCGACAACCATCAAAGGTCATGGCGAATTACCTAACCATGCAGAGGTTAAAACCTTCAAATTTCTGTCTGAACGGGAGCCGCCCATTGTCCTCGAGGTCACCACGGGCACTTTCGAACATCAATAGAGCTTGGCTACCATTCGGTTCTACCCTCGCAACTGGAGCCATGGTGCGGGAACATGGTAAGGGTTTGGTTCGAAAACACCAGCACACAGGAGCAGAGTCATCCGGTCTAACCACTAGGAATGATCAAAGGGGAATCATTAATGTGCGCATGCGAGGGTGGTGGAATCACTTACCGCCATGCAAAATAGTAATGGCAAAGTACAACCACCAAATTAATCCTCTGTTGAAACAATCATAACATAGTTCAAACCATACTATTCAGCCAACCCAAAAATCAAACAATGAATAATATGCCAACGCGCCACTTACCATATTTCAAACCATGAATATTAATGTGAAATCATTTAACCAACGCGCCATTGCATAATCAAACATTTTAACCAAAGGTTTTAAAACATTGTGACAATCGATTTCATACAATTGACAAGCTAAGAGCTATAACAATAAGGATCACATCATATATATAAAAACAAAAATAAACCATGACCCCTATGTTATTCAATGACTAGGGAAGTTTCAAAAAAACATAAATTTTCATGCTCAATGCCCTACCAATTAAATAAAAATCAAGTTGCGCAATCGAAGTAAGAATAGGAAAATAGGCACAATTCAAAAAATCTTTTAGCCACTTAATGATAATCCAAATGTAAGTGCCATTCAAAATATCAATAAAAGATCATGACAGTTTAAAGAACGATGGAGTAGTTTTCATGCTTATAGTCGTGAAAACTAAATGGAGACCAATTTGCAAGTGTCGCAAGAAATGAAAATATCGTTTATTTGCAAAAGGCGACGTCAATTTGAATTTCAGAAGACATAGGTGTAGGCAGCTTATAGGGTAATGGAAAAAATTGAATTGGCTGCCAACAATGGAAACACACTAGTAGAAGCAGTTATCTCTGTCAAAAGAAATAAATTCAGATTAGGACAACAAAGAAAATTTCAAATTAAAAACAACAACCAGAAAATTGTACAAACATCATCATTTACCATCTTTTCCAGCGATGTTTTAAAATATGAAAACTAATAATAGTCTTAAGATCAACAAGTCACGATATTAATGATAAAATCTTCAATACTGTTGGCATGGCCACTGCTGCCAGCAGGCATCCATAGCCTCGACAGGGTTTCCATTTAACCCACTCTGACATCTGTATCCTATCAAGAAGTTCTAGATCAGAATAAAGGACATTAAAGAGGTTTCTGATATTTTTCACAGATTTTCATGTACCTGACATTGCTTCGCTGCCAGCAGGCCTGTTCAGTACCCCGGCGAAGTTTTCTTGGCGCCATGCATGCATTTACCCGCTGCCAGCGGACCTGTTCAGTATCCCGACAGGTTTACAAACACTTCCCACAGCTCTTATTAATATTTTTATTTTGATTTTCTTTTGTAAATATATAGCTGAGCGGGGTGACGCTGATAATCTTGATATTTAACATATTTTAGTTTTTTTTAGACCTCGTCAAATTTTTTTTAGCACTGTCCTTTATTCAACTCCAGAGATGTTTTATTTATAAAAACAACTTCCTATGACAGGGAGACATCTTTTGAGTCATTCCTTTATGGAAAAGGGACAGCGTAAAAAGATAATAGATGATCATGACAAACTTTGCTCAGAGATTGAAATCAGTAAACTTCTTTCAAACAATGAAATTTTCCAACATAAATATCATTTTCAGAAATATATCACTGATGTTCGCACAATCCTTCAGAAGTTATTTTAGCTAAGAAATTTTTCTATGGTCTTTGTCTGAATGGCCCAGTGCAAAGGTATGCATATTTTTCAAAAAACACAAAAAACTGATCAATTCAAATCAAAACCAAAACATAAAGAAAACGAAAGGTGCAAACAAAAGAAATATTTACATAATATACAAGGGAAATTATCAAGCAAAGTATCTTTTCAGGGCTTGGCCATTCACCGGATAGGTGTCAAGCTGCCCTTTGAGATTCTGTAATCGAAAGGAACTAGGACCCAACTTTTCAGCAATCAAAAATGGCCCAAGCCATAAGTTTTGAAACTTAGTGTGCTCACCCTTTCCTTCATGTGGTTTGTCCCACTTCAAGATGAGATCGCCTATTTCAAAATTCCTATCAGAAGCAGAATTAGAATCGAACCAGCTTTTAATTAATTGTTTATGTTGATCTAACTTACGCATAGCTTGAGTTCTTACTTCTTCCAACTTCATCAAAGCGTTAATACGACTTTCTAAAGGAGGACAATCTTCTTCTTGGAATTTTTGTGACAATTGAAGTGAAGGAAGAAGAATGTGAGGTGGCAGAATGACTTCTCTGCCATAAACGAGGAAAATAAGGGAGTTACCTATAGCGGCTTTGGGTGTTACCCTATCAGCCCACAGTGTATTCAACAGTGCATTGTGCCAATTCTTGTGATTTTCATCCACGGTTATCTTGAAAATTTTGATCAAGTTTTAATTTGTTGATTCTGCTAAGCCGTTGCCCTGAGGGTAGTAACTAGCAGAATACTTTAGCTTTATTCCTTTCTCCAAAGCAAACTCACTCATCTCTAGGGAAGAAAAGTATGAATCATTATCAAAGACTAGACAATCAGGGATACCGAAACGAGTGATGATATTCGAGTTCAAAAAAGCAATCACCTGACTTGTGTTAATAGTTCTTAACGCGGCGGCTTCAGACCATCGAGTGAAATAGTCTGTGGCTCTCACAATATACTTGTGTTGTTGTGAGGATGGAGGTTTAATAGGACCTATGATATCAAGGCCCCATTGCTGGAAAGGAGAATCGACTGAGACGGGTTGCAAGGGAAAGGCTGGTTTTTGCAACCGCCCTGATGCTTTCTGATAGATGATACATTTACGACACAAGGCATGGGCGTCCCTAAAAAGCGTGGGCCAGTAATAACTGGCTCTTAAAACCTTATGAGTAGTGGTATCGCCACCGAAGTGACCACCAGCTTCTCCTACATGCAACTCAAGCAAGACTTTTTCTACTTCGTCTTTTTCGAGGCAACGCATCAGTATGCCGTCAAAATTTTGACGAAACAGTATACCGTTAACTAGATGAAAGAAGGTGGACTTTAGTCTCAATGCTCTTCTCTTGGTGGGGTCAAGGTGATGGGGTGTTGATCCATGTTCAATATAGTATCTAATATCGTTGTACCAAGGACTTACGAGGTTTTGCGCGCAACAAATCAAACTTTGATCGCGTTGTTCTAGGTCTGACGTATCACTATCCTCTTGCTGTCCTATTTCTGAATCAACAACCAACTTACACAATCCTTGGCCTCTCACAATCTGTGCTGGGGTGATCTCTAAGTCATACTCCTGCAAGGAGGTGACCCAATTGGCTCTCTTCTCTCCTAACTCCTTTTGCACTAACAAGTTCCTTACGGCAGGGTAGGGGACAATGACCTTCGTCCTTGACTTCAAAAGATAGGACCAAAAATGCTTAATTGCTTTGAAAACAGCGTAGGCTTGCTGATCAACTGCTGGGTAGTTAAGTTCAACGCCTTTGAAAGAAGAGCTCATAAAGGCGATGGGTACTTCGTTGTTCTCAGAATTCTTTTGAGTTAGGACTGCGGCATAGGAACGATCAGAGGCAAAAGTATAGAGTGTAAAATCTTGAGAGAAATCAGGGCTCATGAGAGAGGGGGCGTCTATTATGGCCTTCTTTATGTCATTAAAAGCTTGGTTTTCTGTGGGTCCCCAGTGATATTGGGTGTCTTTCTTAATCAGTTTCTAGAGAGGCCTGACCATTTCGGAGAAACTGGGGACAAATCTTCTCACGAAATTAATCTGGCCTAGGAAAGACTGCATGGAGTTTTTGGATGTAGGTGGGGGAAGTTTAGTGATGACTTGAGTCCTCTCAGGGTCAATAATCATCCCATCACTAGACACAATGAATCCTAGTAATTTACCCTATTCTACTACAAAGATGGACTTCTTGGGGTTCAGGGAGATGCCATATTTATGACATCGTAGCAGAACGGCTCGTAAGTGAGCTAGATGATCGTATTTTTTTTTAGAATAAACGGTCACATTATCTAAGTAAACTACTACGGAGTGATTGATTAAGCCTCGAAAAGCAATGTCCATTGCTCTCTGAAAGGTAGCACCAGCATTAATCAATCCAAAAGGCATTTTTCGATAAGCATAAGTTCCCCACAAGGTATGGAAGGTAGTTTTTAGTTGGTATGGTGGAGACATCAAGACTTGGTTGTATCCAGAGAAACCATCCAGTAAGGATAGCCTCTCGGAACTAGATACTTGTTGAAGAATCTGTTCCATGGGTGGGACAGGATAATTATCTTTGTCAGACTCTTTGTTGAGGTTTCCGAAATCGACACAAAGTCGAATTTCTCCATTTTTCTTCCGAACTGGGACAAGGTTGGATACCCATTGAGTGTGTCTAACAGGAAAAAATATTTTAGCACTTAGGAGGTTATTCAATTCTTTTTGAACTGTCGGTTCTAGTTTAGGATGCATTTTTCTCAGTTTTTGTTGGAAGGGCAAGGTGTGGGGCTTCATCGGGATGACATGCTGTATAATATTAGGATCACACATTTTAAGATCGGCGTAGGTCCATGCAAAGACATCCTTAAATTCTTTAAATAATTTAACAAAAGCAGCTTTTTCTTGCTCAGAACATCCCAAGCCTAGATTGATACACTAAGGATTTTCATTAGTCCCTAAATTGACTTTTTCATAAGATAATGAGGAACTATTAGTTTTGCAATTGAGCATCTTTTTGAATTTATCTTCAAAATCATAAAATTTTTCTAGTCTAACAATAGATTTGGGTATGGAATTTACCATGTCCGATAGAGCTTCAAGAGATTTCGGATTAGGTATTACCGTAAAGTCGTGCAAATTGTCGTCGTGCGTTTGTTCATCTATCACTGCGTCTTTAAAGGTTTCTTCCATGTGCAGAAAGTTAATGATCTGTTGATCATCATCAAATACTCTCCAGTTTGTGATATTGTCAGGAATAGATGGTCGAAACAATATCTCCACGGAGAATGCGTTTGGGGATAAGCCTTCTGCAGGAAGAAGTTTAGAGGCAACATTAGCTAGCAGATCTGCTTCAGCATTATTTAGTCTAGGAATGGAATTTATATTAAAAGAAAAAAATTTGTTCATTAAACTACATACCTCAGACTGGTAACTTTTGAGATGCAGGGAAAGACAATGTATAGAGTCTCTTACCTGTCTGACCACTATTTCAGTGTCGCCAAATACAATCAGATTTTGAATGTTCATGTCTACGACTTTTCTGAGACCTTGCAGTAAAGCCTCATATTCTGCGATATTATTCGTACACTCAAATTCTAGTCTACAAGCCAATAATGTCTTGTTACCTGCCGGATCGATAATGATGCAGCCTGCACTACCTCCTTCTTTAGACTTGGAACTGTCGAAATATAGGGACCAAATTTGATTTCCATCGGGCTCATGGGACTGTTGCATAGGAGATGTTGGTTGCACATATGCTATGATCTCGGACTGCTGTTCTGGATTGTTGATAGGTGAAACTTTAGCCATGAAATTTCCGAAGAAGGTGTCCATCCCTTGGACTTCAGGTGAATCAGGAGGAGGTGTGTATGGTTCATTGGGGTCGTTCAAGTCTGTGACCGTGAACTAAAGGTAACACTCACGATTCACTCTGATCTTGTTGGGCTTACCGTTCGCTGGAAGCCATAAGTGATACCAGTCCGTCGCGAAGTAACCATGTAGCTGCTCCGACCAGTCCCTGCTCAAAAAAAGACCATACACTTCTGGAATATCCACCACAATTATATCAATAACCTGATGAAACTTTGGGTTAGACGATAATCTAATCAATACATTTTTTAGTTCGCCTATAACTTTAACATCTGATCGATCAAGTTGTATGATTTTCAAAGAATATGGTTCCACTTCAGCGTTAATATTTTGGCAGACAGAACAAGGCATCACATTTGATGATGCTCCTGAGTCAACCATACAATTATGCACATTTCTGTTGAAGATTTCGAAAGTTAAAAGAAAAGGAGGTACATTCTTGCGAGTACTTAGAGTAGTAACTTGTGGTTTCTTACTCGCATTCTCTAATGCTACTTTATTTACATTATTTACATTATTTACATTATTTACAAGAGTTACAGGAAGCCTTCCTTTATCTTGAGGATCAGGATTGTTTTTAGTGGAAGTCTTCTGTGGTACTTTGCTTTGCACAACCTTGTTACCATTTGAATTACCATTCTTGCCATTTTCTGAAATATTTTGCAACATCTTTCGTAACAAAAATGGAAACTTCAACAAATCATAAATAGAAATGTTAGCCCTTAATTTTTTCAGATCTTCAACAAGATCATAATCTAATTTAGGGCTGACATTATTCTATTTAATTTCTGCTGATTTAGATGGCTTGGGAGGTGAAGTTGTAGTGTTCTCGGCAGGAGGTTTGTTTGTTGTCTTACTCCTAGTGTTGTAGGGGTGAACAGTCTCAAAGTTAGCTTGAAAGATGCTATCTGAGAAGTGTCCAAAGATGTTTGGAGAAGACTCTTCTTCTTGAACTGTTTCCTGCTTGACTTCCTCCTGAGGGATTTCAGGAGGCATCAAGTTATCTTGGGCTTCTAGAATTGTCTGAAGAGCACATTGCAAACTTTCTAGGTTCAAGCCTTCGGGGTTTGAATTAGGCCGATTGGTGGGAAAAGGCTTTTGGAAAGGAGGTTTGTAGGGTCCTTTACTCGAGGAAGCTTCTTCATTTGACCTTTTTAAATCTATAACTTGATTAGACAATTTTTGTACAACTTTAGTTAAATTTTCCGAATCAGATTTTTCAGGTTGTGTTTTGCTTTGTGTAGGTCTGGGGAGGATTTCAATCTTTTTTTTGGAAGAAGAAATAGTCTTAGTTTCTTTGCTAGAAGAGTCCTTAAGGCTAAGTATGTCTTTTTCAATCTGAGTAGCCTCATCGAAGGATTCTAACAATGTGGCCTTTTTAGAACGTTTGACCCAAATAGCTATACTTTGATGTAGAGCTTTAGTGTAGTAAGCTATTACAAGACTTTCAGCAGGCATAGAATTTGCAGGGATTCGATTTTTAAGCATTAAGAATCTTTGATTAAAATATTTAACTATTTCTTTTGGGTTCATTTTTAAGCTTGAAAGATCCATGACTAAGACTTCCAGAGGTTTTCCATCTCCGAATTTTTCCAAAAAGCATGACTCAAACTTTTCCCAAGACACTATGGTATGGGGCTATTGGGCGAAGTACCAAGTGGATGCATTACCCTCAAAAGTATAAGGGAACAACCAACAGACAACATCTTCATGTTCAACATTACGGAGTCTGATGACCAACATAAATTTTTTGATATGATCTTCAGCTATCTGTTTTGAATCGGGATCAAACTTGGGAAGCCACTTCTCCGAGTGCTTAGGTAAAGGGTGCTGGGCTCCAGGCACAGCTACAGCATCCTGATCCAACCATGGTCTAGCAGGGTTGTTCTGATTTTCCATTGGGGTAGTGGGTGTGGAAGGCTGAGAAGGTGATTTTCCTTCGTCAGAAGAGGAATCTCCTCCAGAAGAGGAAGGAGATGAGGGAGGTGGTGAAGGAGGTATCCCAGATCCTCCTGCAGCAGGATTTGTGTTTGGATCTGTAGGATTCACAGTGAGGTTAATATCACCTAACTGTTCTCTGATATCAGAGAAGTCTAAAGGTTGACCCCATGGATGGTTAGGTTGCCTAAGACGAGCTAAGGCACTATGTGTTCTAAGAAGAGATTGACGGATAATCTCTTATGTATCACCACCTGTAGGATTAGGGGTTGCTGGCTCAACAGTGATCTATGGATCTTTGGTTGAAGTAGTTGTTGTTTGAGGGGGAATATTATCTTGTGAATGGATTCTAGTCACTATAGGTGAGCGATTAGGGGGGGGGAGGAGTCTTGCGACTGCCTCGTGCCATTAATTAAGTTCAGGCCCTCCTTCTAGTGCCATTTGTTAACGGGCAAAATTGTTTGTCCGTCAATTGAGAGAGTGGAACCGGTCTGGGGTTGTCCAATAACCCAAGCCGTTTGGAATGAACCACCCTGACGAGTTTAACGGCTCCGTTGGCCGCTCTAAGGTCCTAAAAAAACCAAAGAGAAAACTAATCTAAACTAACTAATCTATCTAAAACAAATAAAACTAACTAAAACTAACTAAAACAAACTAACTAAAACTAAATACAAGAAACTAAACTAACTAATAAATAAAAACAAACTAATACACTAATC
>ML794186.1:543014-563694 GCA_009831015.1 Picea engelmannii
TACACTAACTCTAACAATTAAATATCTAATTACTAATTGAATTACAACTTATTTACAAATATACAATATCTACAAGTAGCATATTTGAATAAAACTTGTAAAACTCATGTGTTTTATGCTCTAAGACAACAAGATATTTTTTATTTTTATGATTTTATGAATAAGAAATAAAACTTACTGAAATTAAACGATCTAATAGATTTACCGAAATTAAACAATCTAATATATTAAACTGAAATTATACAATCTAATATATTAAATATATATATCTAACTAACAATACTAACAAATATGCTAACAGATAAATGATAAATTGACCTGGAAGCGCTCCTAATTTGTCTTGTGTATGATGACTTCGAAGCTGGTCGGAGGAAGTGAACTCGCACCGGTTAGTCCATAAGCTTCTCGTAAACAATAGGCTGCGCTGCTCTTTGAGTTGTTTACATGACAAACAAGACATAAAAAATCATAGCAATTTTATGATCTATAAATCTCTGCAATAAGGGAAACCTGTTATGCAAAAACTTATACTTAATAATCCAACTTATGAAGAAGAGAAATCTATCGTTCACAAACTGAATTAAGCAATTGCTATGTTCTTTAAACACTTAGAAGAAACCAGATATGGATAAAAATGATTAAATATATCATTTGCACATGATTAAGATAGCTAAAGTAGTCATTAACCAGATACAAATTGATATACACAACTAGATACAAAATATTGATATGATGAGAAGCTAAAGTTGTAACAAAACACCAAATACTGCCTCAGTCTGTATTAAAACTCCATATCCTTCTTCTCCCACGAATGAGGATGTGATTATTAAAAAAAAGATAGGTATTTATAAGTCTTTCCACAGGGTAAAACCTCCCTGTGGATAATATCAAACTGTTTTACATAATCTGGGAGATATCCCAAAATCAACTAAACTAGGAAACTAAAATGCAAGTGAAATCTTTGAAATATCCCCTAACTGCTCATCAAATCCACTGTAATTTCGAATTCATCTGCAATAGATCAAAAATAACAAGTTAGAAAGGTATTTCATTTANAAAACAATAAAAAATTGATTCTACAGACTTAGCTACAGAATCATCTGATTCTGTAGCTAGTCTAAAATAGCATACAGGATCAGATAGAAATCAAATCAAATCTTTTTAAAAGAATCAAATCCAATTTTCTTTCAATAAACATTAAAAACGAATCACTAATGATTCAAATGATTTTATCATTTAATATAAAACATAATCAAAAGTGATTTAATCGAAACAGGGGTGAGAATACTCTGTTTCATTTTACCATAAAATCGGGTCAAAAAGTAACGAGACTGTTTCATATCAAATGAAATCCATAGTGAGTTATATCATGTGCGATACGATCTAACCCATCACAACCAGAATCCATTCATTATAGCTATAATCATGTAGCATAAGATTCATGTTGTTTTAATTAAATACAAAGATGGAAAGACTGTTACGATCATGGATAAATAAAACAGCATCAACCAACAATTCGCCATAGATTTTGATCGCTGAGCGTTATACAGCCAACAGACAAGATCAATTAATAGTGATCAGAACCATCATCAAGTCGACAGAAATGATAATCATAAACTGGGCAACAATCGAACCAAATTGTGACTGAGTTGAATATAGAATAATAGTGAATCCAATCTCGTTTTACAAATCATCTTGTAACTGAATATTCATCACAAATCTAACTGATAATAGGGTCATTCTAACAGCAAACCAAAACGAATTAATCGGCTGGGTTTCACATAACCGTTACGAATTGAATCCATTCACGATTTGGGTGAATTTGTACAGAATCATTTAAAAACAATTCAAACTATATTCGAGTTGTTCGAAAACCATATGGACATAAAACCATAACAGTTAACCATATCACAATTGTTACCAATCATAGCATATACATCATAATGAAATCAAAACGGAATGTGATTGTGTTCAGAATCGAAATATGAGAAACAACTCGTGTCTATCAAACGACTTCAATCGACATCAGAGCATTCATTTTGGCTAAATCAAACAACTCAAATCCATATCAAATCAAATCGGATCGATTAAAATCTAGTGGAAACTAAACTGGGAAACGGGATTCCATTCAGTCAAAGCAAGGCTGAGTATAAAATGTAACGAAACCAATCAATACTAAATAGATCCTTTCAAACCAAATTTGAATCGTTATATAAACTCATAATATTTACAAAAATGATTGATATTAAACATACCTGTGTGACAAGGCTATCCAATTACGCTAGCTTAGAATTCACCACAGCCGTGGCCGATTCCACATTTTTAAACAAAATGGAGCCTGTTGTTCTTTGTCTCTTATCAGTGGTCTGTAGCTCAGCCTTTTGATGGGTAAGCAATGTAACCTAGTCCTTCAAATATTTAATCTTTGACTGTAGCATCGGCACATTAAGATAATATCTCTCTAACCACCAGCCGCATTGATCACAGGGTGGCACTGTAGGCTTCGACAGAGTAGGAGAGGGTTTAGATGAATGACCGGGGGTTTAACAATTCAGCTTAATGCCTGGGTAGTTAGGGTCATTTTTCAAAAAAGGTGGTAGGTTTGACACGAAGTCATACGAGGGTTTGGCACACAAACCTTCCGAATAGGGGTATTCACTAGCCAGAAAACGCTCCACTTCCGAGTCGAAATCCTCACTCAATATAATAGGGTTTAGTTCGACAGGAGTTTTCAGCTTATTCCTCTCCATTCGAGAGATTAAACGGGCATTCTTTTTGCCTGTGGCGTTTGCAGTGGGTTTGGCTTTGGGTTTCTTGCCCACATGCTTAACAGTTTCGACATCCTTGGTCACAGAGTGGGGTAGGTCGATAGGTGAGTCAGGTAAGGGTTTAGGTAACAGAGTACTGTAGGGTATCGGGGGTATAGCTTTGTTCTCGGTCACCACAGGTTTGTCAACCTGTGGAGGATTTGAATCCTCAAAACCATTGTGAGCAAGAAAATCGTTCCAACAGTCTCCGTTTAACCCCAAATGATAAACAACAAACATTTTAACCAGCCCATAGTGAAAAAGACTGTTGTCAGCCTGGTTCCTTTTGTATTTATTAGACATCCTAAACAGGCTTCTATGCAAATAATACGGCATATTGAGCTGATAACCCATAAAAACCATAAGCAAACGAAGGTGGTGTAAGAAAACAAAACCATACCAACCTTCGCAGGTGATGAACTGTTTGATGATCATCAATAAGTCATGCCAGTACTGTTTAAGCATGGTCACAGGTAAACCTTTGTCACAGGAGCCAACCTTACGCGACTAGAAGAGCAATGTCCAAGGGACCTCTTCCACTTTGCAATTTTTGGACCATCGTTGTCCAGTGGCAGGCAAACTCGTAGCGAGACTGATAAACTTCTCGTCAATTTGCAATTGAACATTGCCGACCTTGGCTCGATAGCCATCAAAGGTCATGGCGAATTTCCTAACCATGCAGAGGTTAAAACCTTCAAATTTTTGGATGAATGGGGGCCACCCATTGTCCTCGAGGTCACCATGGGAACTGTCGAACATCAACAGAGCCTGGCTACCATTCGGTTCAACCCTCACGACTGGAGCCATGGTGCGGGCACATGGTAAGGGTTTGGTTCGAAAACACTAGCACACAGGAGCAACGTCATCCGGTCTAACCACTATGAACAATCAAAGGGGAAGCATTAATGTGCGCATGCGAGGGTGGTGGAATCACTTACCACCATGTAAAATAGTAATGGCAAAGTATAACCGCCAAATTAATCCTCTGTTGAAACAATCATAACATAGTTCAAACCATACTATTAATCCAACCCAAAAAATCAAACGATGAATAATATGCCAACGCGCCACTTACCATATTTCAAACCATGAATATTAATGTGAAATCATTTAACCAACGCGCCATTGCATAATCAAACATTTTAACCAAAGGTTTTAAAACATTGTGACAATCGATTTCATACAATTGACAAGCCAAGAGCTATAACAATAAAGATCACATCATATATATAAAAACAAAAATAAACCATGACCCCTATGTTATTCAATGACTAGGGAAGTTTCAAAAAAACATAAATTTTCATGCTCAATGCCTTACCAATTAAATAAAAATCAAGTTGCGCAATCGAAGTAAGAATAGGCAAATAGGCACAGTTCGAAAAATCTTTTAGCCACTTAATGATAATCCAAATGTAAGTTCCATTCAAAATATCAATAAAAGATCATGACAGTTTAAAGAACGATGGAGTAGTTTTCATGCTTATAGTCGTGAAAACTAAATGGAGACCAATTTGCAAGTGTCACAAGCAATGAAAATATCGTTTATTTGCAAAATGCGACGTCAATTTGAATTTCAGAAGACATAGGTGTAGGCAGCTTATAGGGCAATGGAAAAAATTGAATTGGCTGCCAACACCATTTTAATGGTAGGTCCCAGTTTGGAAAATCGGGGCTCGAAACCTTCCAAAGCCATTTTGAGCCATCAAATGATAGTTTTTGGGGTTATGGCATCATAAAATCATATCCACTCCCATGAAAGTATTCTACACTATGATACCTTTGCAATGACGTAGACCGTGCATTGATCAAAGTTTGTATGCAAATGTTACACCTCACAAGTTGATCTACCATGTTGATCACCATGGTACGGGAAGATGCCATGTCAAATTCCATTAATCATGCATATGTGGATAGCCACGTATGTAATTTCAAGAATATTATAGAAGGTACAAAAACCTATCACAATTGAGGGTTGGGGAAGTCCAAAACCTACCCCTATATGGCTATCGGGCTATGTTGAATACTAGGTGACTAGGAGGAGAAGGTGTTCCACTATTTTTCATTGTATATTGTTCTATAGCTGAGAAAAACATCTGATAATGGTATTTTATGTGCATAAAAAAGCAGGAGAGATTTTGTAGCAGCCATACAGGGCACATGTCAAATGAAACTCCACACAGAGTGTTGTTTTCTTTGTACTTGCATCATTTATATAGTAAAGAACCTCACCTTCTAGCTGAGTTTTCTCTTGTACTAGGATTCCCAAGTCATATCTTGTGTTTAATTGTGGATGGTGTGATTGTATTTTATTTTTTTCTAGTTTATGCATTTTATCTATTTCATTCATAAGAAGAAAAATTAGTAACTAAATATTCTATAAATCCAAAGGAAAAAAATAACCTTAATAATAAGTATTTCAGTTATTTACTAGATCTATTTTGACAAATTGTTCCAGTGGAATATCTAGGATAGTTACAGATCATATTCGTATCAAAGAAGCTTTTTTTTGGGGTATTTGTGGGAATTTTCAAGATCTAGAAACGGTCTTTAGAAGAAGTCACAAAACCCCTAGCCATGGAGAACGAGTCTATTAATAATAATCCTCAAGATCTAGCAGAAGAGAGATTTAAGTAGTTGAAAGAACAAGTTGTTGACATTAGTCCCAATATGAACCTCCTCATCATGGCTCTCGCAAGAAAGCTTTGATTGTTCAGAGATAATGGAGGCTCTAACTTCGATATCGAATCAGAGGGGAAATCAGAAGATCAAGAAGACTTAGGAAAGGAGTCATGGAAGGAATCCAATAAATATTAATTGGGTTTGAGTGGCGTTAACCCTTCATGGTCCCTATTCAATATGGAAGGAAAAGTGATCATAAAAACATACCAAGGTGAGATCGATGCATTAAAACTAAATAATTAGTTGCAACAAATAGAAGTTTATTTTAGCGTTCAAAATATAGATAAAGGGTAGAAGATTTCATTTGCTAGATTGAATTTAGAGGGATATGGTTTAAATTGGTGGGAAAGCCACACAGGAACACTTAGGCTACAGGGTGATCCACCAGTAACTAGGTGGGAGGACTTCAAAACCCTCATCAAGTCCCAATTCTACCCTATCGGGTATGAATAGGACCAATGGATCCAGTGGTACTTCTTTAGGCAGAGGCAAGGGTAGATTGTACAAGATTACACCATCGAGTTAAAAATATGGCCATCATATTGGGTATCTATCCCAAGAACCAAGATTTAATCCTTAAGTATCTTGGGGGTTTACACAATCATCTACAAAAGTAGGTTATGCTCTTCAAGCCAAGGACAATGGTTGAGGCGTGTGTACAGGAACAATACCTGGAAAATATAGGCCAAAAGAAAGGGAAACCAAGTGGTTTGAAGAAGAAAGAGCACTATGAAGCTTCCAAGGAGGGGAAGAAGAAGTGGAAAGGTGGGGAATATAAGAAGACAATAACAATTATACATCAGGGTAAATATCCCAGCAACCATTGCAGTTCTTGGCGCATAGTGGGAAGACCCGGTTAATCATTAATAAACCAAAAAAACCCTTAGACATAAGCCATTTTGACATCACCTGAAAGCAAATTAAGTCTCACCAAGGCATCTAGTGAGGTTGTAGGAACCAGGTTTCTATAGTGGGGGAAAGTGAGGCATTCAACATAACCATATTATGCATTATCGATTAATCTACTGTCTGTGCAGTTTCTGTTACCTAACCTTTAATTATCATTCAATATACCTTGTGCATGACATTACTCCACTTAAAATCCATTCATTCATTAGTAACTTAAGTTTGTAGAATCATTACAACATATAACAGTGACATATTCATAATACTAAGCATTACAAAGTAACAATAAACACATAAACACATCAAGACACAATGGTTTAATGTGGTTCACCCCAAACTAAGATACTTCCACAACGACCGAATTCTTATTTTATTCATTGCAATCTCCTTATAGATACGCGCTATGCTTACACATATGTATTAGTTAACATTACACAAACCCTCCCTAGTAGTTTTGTTAAAGTGTGAGACTGACTCCCGAAAACTTCAGTCCTAACTCAACATACTAGAACACTTAACCAATTATTTTCTCAATATCTCTCTCTATTATCATTCAAGAGAACTACTTCTACCCCAAAACCCATTACAATTTATAACTTTATATCGTATTTTGACCTGTACAACTAGAGAGGGCTCTCTTAGATGTCTAATGACTGGTAATAGATCAAAGGATTCATCAATAAATGCACAAAGGTCATATTCTGCAATAGGACGAGTTTGTTTTTGTTATAAAAGGGTTAGTAGGATAAACAAGGAAAATGTACCATTGGGAAATGGAGTCAAGGCTCGAATATCAATATTTTTACAGTCAATAGCTAGTTGGTTTCTTTCTGTTTCTTTCTGCATATTTGAGGCAAAATAGGTGTTATTCTCAACAAATAAATTATATGAAATGAGAGATGGAAAGGAGAATAAATCCCACTACACTACAGGCGTCAATCAATGGATGAATCTCCAGTGCAGCTTTAGAAGAAAGGACACAAAGATTAATTACTAAACATAGCATCAAATGAAGAAGAATTTTGCAAAAGTAACTATTAACACATAACAAGCATCATTAGTGTGAATGGAGCATCAAACATGGATGAATTCATACCACTTACTCTCATACAATGCTAGAAGAAAAACATAATCATGGAAATGATATACAAGAAACACATACTGAACATAAACAGCGTGATGAATCTCAAATTCTAGAAAGATGAAACTTTTTCATTAACTTCAAAGGAATAAACAAGTCTTGATCTACATTACAATAGTCCTCTTTTCCCAAAACGAGTCCCCCATTTAGTGCTCATAGCTTCATCAAATATATACAAAAAATATCTTCCTATGCTGCCCAATTCGAATCCCAACAACCTTCCTAGGTGAACAAACAGTTACAAATCTCTTGGAAATAAAATATGAGCTAACTGCTGAAAAAGAGGAGTCAAAGTTGACTCATTAATTACAAGATAATAATAGATAAAGCTTCTTTGAAACCATATCCTGATTATCTTTGACCTCTATCATTTGTTGTATATGATATGTCATGCTTTGCTACATTTCCTTGCTTATCTGGAGGCATTCTAGAAGCTCTGTCAAAGTTGTGTAGCAAGTTTGTTGTGCAATAGTAACCTACAACAAAAACGCAACAGAATGCACAACAGAATGAAAAAATAGGGGTCAAAGATGACATCATATCTCCAGAATAAAAATATATTTTTCAAAAATGAGACAGTTTTTTGTATATGAACCTGTTTTTGATAAAAACCTCTCTCAATTTTCTAAAATTCCTCTCCCTTGTCTTGGGATCGTCGCCCAAAGATGATGACAAAAACATTAAATGATTAAATATGTAAAAATGGGTTGTAAATATTCATTTGAATCTCCCAAACTATGACAATTGTTTCAAATATGAGAGTTTTTTATTATTTCTTCTTTCCTTGACAAAAAGCTCTTTGGGATTTTCAAAATTTATCTCGAGTTGGTCAGAAAGTGATCTTGAAGTTGACCACTAAACCAGTCAGTTGTGTAGTGTTCCCTATAGCCTATGCACAACACAATCTTCTATGTAGAAGAATCCTCTACGTAGTGCATAGTAAATGAGAGGAGTAACCCTTTGCGCAGTGTGAAGAAAATGAAAGAATAAGAAAACTCTATGCAACAAATGAACAACAACAGGAAACTCGACGCAGCAACGAACAGCATCAGGAAACTCAATGCAACAATGAGGATGGAAAGGGTTTAGCTCAAATGAAGTAAAGCTAGTTATGTGAAAAGAAAATTCATTTTAGAGGCTAAGTTGCAATGGGTTCCAAGAAAGGATCTTGAACAATGATTGAAATAAATGGGTAATGTACAGCAAAACAGAATGAAAGGTTTGCGTAGTGAATATCAACACACAGGTTTTGCGTAGCAGAGAGATTTGGAGGTTTTTGGAGAGGTTATGGAGGATGCACAGGTCTTGGATA
This sequence comes from Picea engelmannii, assembly GCA_009831015.1. NCBI lineage: Eukaryota > Viridiplantae > Streptophyta > Pinopsida > Pinales > Pinaceae > Picea > Picea engelmannii. The sequence goes on from ML794186.1 coordinate 551,860, forward strand.
ATTGGATATTGGGCATGTAGGCCCAATATTTTTGGTAAAATGAACTTGGGCCCTGTAATAAACCCGAGGGTATAAAATTGACTATAAAAGCCAAAAATTGGCTAGTAAAACCAATTTTGATTTTCCTAGACTTACAAAAAGTTGCCCAATTTGATGAAATTTTTTCCCCAAAGAACCTAAGCGACCAAATATTTTTCAAAACTATTTTTATGCCAAATTTCAAAATTTAGCATGTGACAATAGGGCTAATATTGTTACAAAATGGTTACAAAGTGGACATAATGTCCCCAAAATCCTAACTACTTTTCATCTTTTGCACGCTGACTTTGGATGCGTTAGATGCTTTCCACACATGCTTCTCCTTTTCCAAAATGTCATAGGATCTACCTCTATGTGATTCCCAAAACTCATCCAAAGTATCCTGCTCCAAAATTCCTCCAACACTAACGTGTGGCTCATCTCGAGCCACTTCATGCTTTCTTCTAGGTTGCCAAGAATTTGTGTAGTGTATCATTGGTTGTTGCAACATTTTCCCTGACTTCTGCTTCCTTATGTACAATTTCATTGACCATTTCTGCAGTTAAGTGAGTCTTCGATTTTTTAGCGATTTCATGCACTACCCGCTTGACCATGCCTTGAGTGGTTGCTAACTCTGTGGTTACCTTATAGGCTTATTCTTGCAATACCTCAATATTTTGCACACAAACCTATTGCCCTTCCCTTAGTTTAATTATTTATGAATATATATTCCTTTTTTTAACCATTGTTGTTACCACCTCTGTTGATGATAATGTACTCATTACTTCTTTGAACTTCTATGTCTTATCATGTACAACATGTATCTTCTAGATAATCTCCTGCAGCTCCACATTTTAAGTCAGTTGTGTCCAAATGCATGTGCTTTCTACATACAACTTAACACATTCTACTTCCATACTCTTGATTTTATTTATGCTTATGGTCACCACCTTATCTCTTTGCTCCCTTTCCTCCTGGGGAGTGTCCGGTATCTATCTTGCCTCTAATTCGGTGATCTTTGTTCAGAAGCCTGAGATGGCTTCACTCAACTTTGTCACTTATTCCTCCTGTGAGGTGTCTTTCTCCCTTATCACTTCTAGAATCATGTTATAGACTTGTTCGACCACCTGTTTGACTCTCTCTACCTTTTGTGCTACCTCATCCCACTCCTTGCTATTTTGGTCATATTGTTTTTGCCACATATCCTTATATTTGACTATATTTTTCCTCTCCAACGAGGTCTATATTGCACGCACTTGAAGTTCCTATGTCACACTCGATTATAAGCCATACAAAATTTCTATAGGAAAATGAAATACCACTAAGTCAATATGACTTAGTTCCTTAAATTTCTCTTTCAATTATGCCATGGGGAACTCTAAGCCTCTTGTCTCTATCTTCATTACACCTCTTTCTCTAGATACAATAGATGCCATATATTTCACTTTAGTTGTCCACAATGCATTCTTTGCTTTCACTTATTGTCTCAGTTGTACTGTTGCAAGTTTCGTGGTCTCTGAAAATTGTCCCAATGCAACAATCTATCTTTTCATATCTAAATTCATTTCCTATTGTTGTTTCATCATGTGCTCAAAATCTTCATCTGTAGTGTCCTTAATTTGGTTTGCAATATTTTCCAAGTCCTCCTCTGTAAGTGATTTTGGATTCAATACCTTCATATCCTCCACTTCTTATGTTTTGGCACTAATTTTCCTTTGTCAAGATATTTTATCTTCTCTCTTGTGTGCGGAACTATTTTTTGTGTTTTTATTCCTACACCATTTCCTTCCTTTTCTTCATCTGCATCTTCTCTTGATATTTCTTCAGTATCAGGTGGTTGCATCTATGGTTTCTCTGGCTCCATTTTAGTTGGAAGGATCTTCCAATCATCATCCCAGTCTTCCATAATGTGTCCCATCTCTTCCTCAGTTAATCTATACCATGTGGGAACCCATTCTTGACTTGGATCTTTTTTGGCTTGCACATACATGTGATGGAACCTAGCCTTAAAGCATGCAACTGTCTTGTATGCTTTCACCACTTTTGATTGTATGCAACTGTCCTCTCAATACTTTCCCTAATGGATTCGTTATACATGTAGAAGTGAATATTGTTGTATAGTTGACTCTCCTTGTACACAGTATGCCACAAGTTCACATACCACACGACCAAACATGGTTATTTTTCATTGAAAAAATTGTGAGTCCTTCATTTCCCTCCATGCTGCTAGTTTTATAAACATCAATAACCATGCATAGTGAAAGTCCATACCTCGCTCTTGTGCTTCCTTGTATTCTAGCTGAAATTGGTTGACTAGGAAAGTCTCCCAGTTCAAATTCACACCCTCGACACACTTTTTCACCATTTCTATCACTTCTACTGGCACTTGATGTCTGCGACACTTTCTAATAAATTTGCAAGCTAACACTTTCATTGAAAACTTGATGCATTAATCATTGATACTTGCTACGTCGAGTCCTCGCACCACTCCGAACGTACAAAACTTTTCCTTCATCTTCTTTGACAAGGAAACAAAACCATTTCTCAACGTGCAGTGGGAAGAACCATGATTAGTCATTAATAAACCAAAAAAACCCTTAGACGTTGTCCCTTTTGGCATCACCTACAAGCAAGTGAAGTCTCACCCAAGGCATCTAGAGGGGCTGCAAGAACTAAGTTTGTATAGTGGGGGTAAGTGATGCATTCAACATAACCATACTATGCATTATCCATTCATCTACCATGTACACAATTTCTATTACTTAACATTTGATTATCATTCGATATACCCTTTCTATGACATTACTCCACTTAACATTAATTGATTCACCATTAAATTAAGTGTGTAGAATCGTATTAGCATATAGCAGTGAAATATTCAGAATACAAAGCATTGCATAGTAACAATAAATACACAATCACATCAAGGCACAAGGTTTTGAAGTGGTTCACCCCAAAGTAGGCTATGTCCACAATGACTAGCTTCTTATTTTATTCATTGCAATCTCCTTACAGTTGTGCACTATGCTTATGAAAAGGTGTATCAATTAATATTACCCAAACCTACCCCAGTCATTCTGCTGTAGTGCGATCCTAACTCCCGAAAACCTCAGTCCTAACTCAACATACCCAAACACTTAGTCAATTCTTCGCTCAAGCTCTCTCTCTATTATCACTCAAGAGAAATACTTCTATCCAAAAACCCATTACAATTTATAACTTTACAATAGGTCTAAGCCTATTAAAAATGGTTTCAAAGTGGACATAATGTCCCCAAAATCCTAACTACTTTCCCCCTTTTGTGCATTGAATTCTAATAATGCGCTAGCTACTTTCCGCATGCACTTCTCCTTTTCCAAAATGTTGCGCGATCTGCGTATGTGCGATTCCCAAAATTCATCCAAAATAGCCTGATCCAACATGCCCCCAACACTAACATGTGGCTTATCCCGAGCCACTTCAGGCTACTTCTAGGTTTCCAAGAACTTTTGTAGTGTATTGTTGGACGTTGGAACTTTTTCCTTGACATGTGCTTCCTTCTATACAATTTCCTTGGTCATTTATATAGTTAAGTGAGTGTTCAATTTTTTAGCGGTTTGACCGCTACTTGCTTGAACACGCCTTGAGTGGTTTCTAACTATGTTGTTACCTTATAGGCTTCTTCTTTCAATACCTAAATCTTTTGTGTGTGAGCCCGTTGCTCCACCCTTACTTTATTTATTTCTTAATATAGATTCCTTTTTTCGGCCATTGTTGTTACCACCTTTGTTGGTGGTAATTTACTCATTACTTCTTTGAAATTTTGTGTCTTATCCTGCGAAACATGTATCTTATGGATAATATCTGACAACTACACATATTTATTCAGCTGCATCCAAACATCCTTGCTTTCTGCATAAAACTTAGCATATTCTACTTACATATTCTTGATTTTCACTATGCTTTTGGTCACTAAAATCTCTCTGTTGATTTTTCAATATGTTAGGTTAAGCATGAAGTTCATTCCATTTTAGCATTTAAACATAACCATAAATGTTGCAACAACTAAGATCACAAGAAGAAGCACTATGCACAAGAACACAAGATGTATCATGGGCAACCCTTCTCAACAAGGGAAGAAAACACAACCAAATCCTTTGCTATATTCTTCAAGAGAAATACTTTTACCACCAAGATAAACCATGGCACACAAGAGGGTGCTTCAAACCCTATAACTCTAGTGCCCAAGAGAGGTGTGCACTTTTCCCAAAGAACTGTACTTTTTGAAATTTCCAAACTCACAAGAAGGATATGATTCCACAATGGGGAATCTTCCTTTACTTATATTAGACTTGTCCTATGAACATAAGTGTTTATTGGCTCAACAGGGCCGACCTCACTGAGTCACTATAATAATAATAATAATTATTATTATTATTAATATTAACCATATTAATTATCTTTTACATTTATTATTAATTACATTAAGGTGGGGCTGACTTATACCCTTTACATAACAATTAGGGTTACAGGCAGGTCTGACTCTTGAACAATATATATCAAAGGATCTAATACACCCACTATTTCTCATCCACTAGGGGACATCCGGTTCACTGCATTACACAGAAGAACTGGATCTTCACACGTTCACTTGTGCTCATCCATAGGCACATCCACTCTATACATCTTCTTTCCCACTTCCTCATATAGGAGAATCATCTAGAGTCTTCTCTTCAACTCTGTTTCTCAGAGGAGTCTAATACATCCTCTTCATTTCTGTTTCACATGATGATGCACCCAACACTTTGGAATTTCACACGTTCACTTTGTGCTCAGCCATAGACACGTCTAACTCAACAGATTGCCTTTCTCACTGGATAATCATATGGAGTTCTTCTCAACTCCTTGAATGGAGGAGGTCATATCTACGTTCCTATCTCTCTCTCAGGCAGGAACCACGTACCCTTCTTAGGGGCTTTCTGTTAGGTTTGTAAGCTAAGAGAAAGACTCACATAGATACAATGATCCACATCTCATAGGTTTGTAGGCTGGAGAATGTCTCACATAGCTGAAATCATCAAAACTCCCTCTCATCTAGGGAGGCATTATTCATCATGCTAAGTCTCATATGGATGTTCTCTGAATTTTGTTTTTGGATGGAGTCATCCATACTCCCTCTCAATTAGGAATGCATTTTTCACCAATTTAGTCTGGTGAAGATATCTGTAATCTTCTCATGTGTAGGAAGATATTGCATGGATACGATTTTCCTCTGCATCATATATTTGATATAAGGATATTTCATCTCATTATGTTTTGATCCATTAGGAAACACTGGGTTATCAAGGAGCTTTACAGACAACTCTTGGTTATAATCATAGGATCCATATCATGGTCAAGTAAATATGTGAGAATCTTGTGAGGCCACATTACTTCGCACACTCACTGTTATATACTTTGCCTCTGTGGTACTCAAGGCCACATAGTTTTGTTTCCTGATTCATTAGGAAACCATGGAAAACTTCACGGTAATATAACAAACTGATGTGCTCTTCCAGTCCATTGTGCTCTCTGCTCAATCTGTATCGATATATCGTGCAAACTCAAGTTCACACTGGAGTGATATCTTAGGTCATATCCAACTATGCCTCATATATATCTCAATACATTCTTTACTACTAGCCAGTGAGTTTGTCTTGGCTGACTCATTGATTGACTAGGCACATTCACAGCATAGCATGAATCATGCCCAGTGTTAACCAGATACATTAATGATTCAATCACCTGCAGATCAATCTCATCTGAATCATCATCATTCGTTTTCTTCAAATTCATCACAGTGGTTTTTCATTCTTTCATACTGAACTTCTTTAATATTCCCATTGTTTTCCTTGACTTAGGAAAATCTCATCTATCCTTTGTCATAATTCTTGTCCCAAGAAGTGGTGTATCATACTCATATCCTTCATCTTGAATTCATAACTCAAAGCTTACTTGTATACGACAACAAGGCTTTCTGAATAAGTCATCAAAATCAGGTTCTCGTCACCAACATTGTAATAATATAGGTTTGGATCAACAACACTCTTGCTAAAACCCAAACTCATCAAGAATCCATCCATCTGATATAGTTTCCAACTCATGGATGGTAGTATAGATGGAAGTGTATCACGATTACTGGATCAAGTGTCTTATCATAGACAACTCCCTCTATTTGTGAGAAACCTCTACCTATAGATCTTGCTTTGTATTTCTCGACACTTCTATCAGTTGCATGATTGATCTTATAGATTCACTTGGAATTCTTTACAAACTTCCCTTTTTTTCTCTGAACAATATCTTATACATCATTCTTTTAATATATACTAGATTCTTATGTTATGGCATCTTTCCATACATGTTCTCTTGTTTCTTTTCTAATACAAGGAGGCTCAACATCAATGAAATGGCTCATGACTGAAGGATAGCTCGAAAATCTCTTTTTTCTTTTTCGGGATGTGCCTTGAGAGGCTTGTATGTTTATTTGCCTCTTTTCAAAGTGAGTCTAGGTAGGCCTTTTATGCCCTACTGCAATATCTCTGAATATATCAACTAAAACAACTGGCTCAATTTGAATAAGGTATGTCCCCCTCTGAACTTTTGAAGGGGGAGAAAGTATTTGTCTTACTGCCAATCTCCATTTGAGATTCTTTGGATCTTTGAAAGGATATATATTCTTCAAGGACAACGTTTTTTCTTGTATAATGAAAAAATTAAATATGGTTTGGACTCTCGTACCAAGGATAATGGTCCAAGTCTTTGAGATTTTGTGTACTAGGAATAATATCCTTTATTTGATTGGTTTCTTCAATTTCTTGCTGACTGGACTTTGAAAACATAATAATTAGGTTAAATTAGAAACCTTGGATTATATAGGACTTATGAATTCAAACAATCAATTTGATAGTGTCATAGATATTTTTGTTGATTCAGGAAAATGTTTCTTTAGAAATCTAGAATTAATATTCTGTAGGAAATTTCGGCACCCTAGAAACCCTAGGGCCAAGAATCAAAATTTCTCAGAATTTCATTTTGAGAGCTTCTAGAGATGCACTGGAAGAGTCCGTACTCATCTAAGCCAAAATCATCCCCAACATCCAAGTCTTAAGGGATGAATCACCACTGAAAGGGAGGTCGTACAAAATTTTCTGGAAACCCTAGGAGGGTCGTACAGTTCTGCAAAGGGTGTGCTAAGACTTGGTGGATGCTTGTGCAATGGGTTCTTTCAAGACCTGTGCTTTGATACCATGTTGATTTTTCAATATGTTAGGTTAAGCATGAAGTTCATTCCATTTTAGCATTTAACCATAACCATAAATGTTGCAACAACCAAGATCACAAGAAGAAGCACCATGCACAAGAACACAAGATCTATCCTGGGAAACCCTTCTCAACAAGGGAAGAAAACCCAGCAAAATCGTTTGCTATATTTTTCAAGAGAAATACAGTTGCCACAAAGATAAAACCTATCACACAAGAGGGTGCTTAAAACCCTAGAACTCTAGCGCCCAAGAGAGGTGCACACTTTTTACAAAGAAGTGTACTTGCTGAAATAAACTCACAAGAAGGATATGATTCCACAATGGGGAATCTTCCTTTACTTATATTAGACTTGTCCTATAAATAGAAGTGTATATTGGCTCAATAGGTCCAACCTCACTAAGTCACTATATAATTATTAGTATTTTTATTATTATAATTAATATTAACCATATTAATTATCTTTTACATTTATTATTAATTACATTAAAGTGGGGCCAACCTGTACCCTTTACATAACAATTAGGGTTAGATGTAGGTATGACTCTTCAAAAATACATAGCAAAGGATCTGATACACCCACTAGTTCTCATCCACTAGGGGCACATATGGTTCACTTCATTACATAGAAGAACAAGATCTTCACACATTCACATGTTCTCATCCAAAGGCACGTCCACTCTACAGATCTTCTTTCCCACAGATATACACAGGAGAATCATCTGGAGTCTTCTCGTCAACTTTTCTTCTCAGAGGAGGCTAATACATCATCTTCATTTCTATTTCACATGATGATGCACCCAACACTTTGGGATTTCATACGTTCACCTTATGCTCAGCCACACACAAGTCTAACTCAACAGATCACCTTTCCCATTGGATAATCATTTGTAGTTATTCTCAACTCTTTGAATGGAGGAGTTCATATCTATGTTCCTAGCTCTATCTCAGGTAGGAACCATGTACTCTTCTTAGGGGATTTCTCTCAGGTTTGTAAGCTGAGAGAAAGAATCACATAGTTTCAATGATCCACATTTCACAGGTTTGTAAGATGGAGAATGTCTCACATAGTTGCAATCAACAACACTCTCTTTTCTCCTTTTCCTATGGGGGTGTTCCTAGTATCTATCATTCCTCTAAGTTGGTGATCTTTGTTTGGAATCCATGGATGGCTTCACTCAAATTTTTCACTTGTTCCTCCAGTGGGGCGTCTTCCTCCCTTATCACTTTTGGAATCATGTTATAGACTCCTTCGACATCCTGTTTCACTCTCTCTTCCTTTTGTGTTGCCTCATCCTGCTCCTACCTGATTTGGTCGTATTCTTCTTGCAACATATCCTTATCTATGATTGTATTTGTCAGCTCCATTGATGTCAATGTTGCATGCATTTGAAGCTCCTCTGTCACACTTGATTGTAAGCCATACAAAATTTCTATACGAAATTGAGATACCACTAATTCAATATGACTTAGTTCCTTGGCTTGCTCTTTCCATTCTGTTTGGGGGAACTCTAAGGCTCCTTTCGCTATCTTCATTACACATATTTCTCTAGATACAATAGATGTTATTTGTTTCACTTCAATTGCCCATGTTGTATTCTCTACTTGCACTTTTTGTCCTCGTGGTATTGTTTCAAGTTGCATGGTCTCCAAAATTTGTCACAATGCAACAATATTTTCTTGCATATCTAAATGTATTTCCTCTTGTTTCTTCTCTGCATGCTCAAAAGCTTCATTTGTAGCATCCTTAATTTGGTCTACGATATTTTCCAATTCCTCCTATGTAAGTACTTGTGGATTTGATTCCTTCACAACATTACTCTTCTTATGTCATGGCAATGTTTTTCCTTTGTCAAGAGCTTTCCTCTTCTCTCCTATGTGTGGGATTGTCTTTTGTGTTTTTTTTCTTGCACCATTTCCTTTGTGTTCTTTGTCTGCATCTTCGCTTGATATTTATTCAGTATCGGGTGGTTGTGTCTCTAGTTTTTATGGCTCTATCCTTTGTTGGTGATATCTTCCAATCATCATCCCAGTATTTCATAATTTGTCCCATCTCTTCCTCAGTTAATATGTACCATGTGGGCAGCCATTCCTGAGTTGGATCCTTCTTGGCTTGCACATACATGTGCTGGCGCCCATCTTTAAAGAACACAACCAACTTGTATGCTTCAACCATATATGGTTCTATGCATAGTGTCCTCTCAATGATTTCCCTAATGGCTTCCTTATAGATGTAGAAGTGAATAGTATTGTCTAGTTGCCTCTCCTTGTGCGCAGTATGCCACAAGTTCGCATACTATATGACCAAACATAGTTTATTTGTTGCTAATAAATATTGTGAGTCCTTTGGATCCCTCCATGCTACTATCAATATTAATATCAGTAACCACGCATAGTGAAATTCCATACCTTGGTCTTTTTCTTCACTGCAGTATAGCTGAAACTGATTTACTAGAGAAATACACCCAGCTCATATGCACTCCTTCAACACACTTTTCTGCCATTGCTATCAATCCTTTTGGCACTTGATCTCTGCGACACTTTCTAAGAAATTTCAAATATAAAACTTGTGTTGCAAACTTGACACAATCATTTTTGATGTTTTCTACATCGATTCTTCTTTGTTCTCTAAATGTACCAAACTTCTCCTTCATATTCTCCAACAAGGAAACAAAACCATTTGTTGGTGTGCAGTGGGAAGACTCGAGGTTAATCATTAATAAACCAACAAAACCCTTAGACACCGACCCTTCTGGCATCACTTTCAAGCAAGTGAAGTCTCACCCAAGGCGTCTAGAGGGGTTGCAGGAACCAATTTTTTTGTAGTGGGGGGAAGTGAGACATTCAACATAACCATACTATGCATTATCCATTCATCTATCATGTGCATAGTTTCTATTACTTAACCTTTAATTATTATTCGATATACCTTGTCTATGACTTTACTCCACTTAACATTCATTCATTCATCATTAAGTTAAGTGCGCAGAATCATAGCAACATGTAACATTGACATATTCAAAATACTAATCATTGCATAGTAACAGTAAACACACAAACACATCAAGACACAAGGTTTTAACGTGGTTCACCCTAAACCAAGATACATCCACAATGTCTGGCTTCTTATTTTATTCATTGCAATCTCCCTACAACTGTGCATTGTGATTACAAAAATATCTATCATTTAACATTCCCCAAACATTTTGCTGCAGTGCGAGCCAACTCCCGAAAACCTCAGTCCTAACTCAACATACCCAAACATTTATCCATTTCTTCACTCAAGCTCTCTTTCTATTATTACTCAAGAGAACTACTTGTACACAAAAACCCATTACAATTTATATCTTTACAATAGGTATAACCTTGTTACAAAATGGTTACAAAGTGGACATAATGTCCCCAAAATCCTAACTACTTTCTTCCTTTTGTGCATTGACTTATGATAATGTGTTATCTTCTTTTCGCACATGCTACTCCTTTTCCAAAATGTTGTGCAATCTTCCTCTAGGTGATTCCCAAAACTTATCCAAAATATCCTTCTCCAAAATTAGTCATTGCAACCTGTACCCCTTCACATCATTTGGATATTCCACAAATATGCAAGGTGTTCTCTGTGGATCTAATGATTTCCTTTTTTCAGAAGGAATATCAGCCCATGCACGAGATCCAAAGATGTGTAAATGTGTGACATATGGTTTGTCACCTGTCCAAGCCTCAAAAGGTGTCAAATCATCAACAGATCTATGAGGAGATCAATTATGTATGTAAGATACACAATTAAGTTCCTCATCCCAAATCTTGGAAGGAGGAGACCTTGCATGCAGCATGCAACTAGTCATCTCCTTGAGAGATATTTTCTTCCTTTCAACAACTCCATTTTGTTGCGAAGTGTATGGAACTGTATGTTGCAAATGGATACCAGCCTCACGAAAATATTCTAAACATATTTTTTGATATGCTCCCATCCATTTCCTATATGGAGGATCTTGATATTTTTACCAATCTATGTCTCTATTATATCTTTGAAGTCTTTGAGATGCTAAAAAACTTCATACTTTTACTTGAGAAAATAAACCCTAAGTATAGCATGAGTTATCATCAATAAATGTGAGGACATAAATTTCTTTATTGATGGACATATGTGGAAATGGACCCATGATATCACTGTGAACAAGCTCCAAGGAAGAGGAGGATCTCCTTTCCTTCCCCTTTTCAAATTTCTCTTCATGATGCTTGCCAAGAATGCATCCTTCACAAACCCCTTAAAAAAAGTGAATGTCTGGAAAAACTTTGACCATTCCTTTCTTGGCAAGTCACTTCATGTACCTAAAGTTTGAATTACCAAATCTCTCATGCCATACTCTGCTACTATCATTAACATGCTTAAGTATTGAAGAGGATCTATGGTCATCAAACTTAGTGAATTTATACAACCTTGATTTGTGATCTACCTCACCAATTGAAATAATGGAATTGTCATGCATGTCAAGTACATAAACTAAATCTGGTGTAAATTCAACCTTTTTACCTATTTGA
>ML794186.1:581657-613742 GCA_009831015.1 Picea engelmannii
ATTTTTTTGATTGATGAATATACTAGAATGACTTGGGTTGTATTCTTGAAGCATAAATTTGATGGTTTTGAAAAATTCAAAATCTTGAAAGCATAGGTCAAAAGTGAAATGGATTTAAAAATAAAGTGCCTAAGATCAGACTGAGGAGGAGAATTCACATATGATGAATTCAACAATTATTGTGAAAAGCATGGGATCAAGAGACAATTTTCTATTGCCAGAACCCCTCTTCAAAATGGAGTAGTAGAAAGTATGAACAAAAAAGTTCAAGAAATGGCCAGAGCCATGCTTGATGAATCAGAAGTACCTAAAACCTTTTGGGGAGAAGTTGTTCAAAATGTTGTTAGCATTCCCAATAAATCGCACATAAGAGTAAACAATGACAAAACTTCTTATGAGATATGGCATGGTAGACCAACATCACTATAGCACTTCAAAAGTTTTGGAAGTAAATGCTACATTGAAAGAAATCAAGAAAACTTGGGTAAGTTTGATTCTAGAGCTGATGAGGGTATTTTGTTATGATACTCCTCTGGAAGCAAAGGATAAAAGTGCTACAACAAAAGACTCCATAAGGTAGTTGAAATTATAGATGTAAAATTAGATGAGGGACCACTTCATCCAGTGAGACATCATCATCACAATGATTCATATTACGAACCAATTAGAAAAGAAACACAAGATGATGAAATAAACGAGTATCAGGAACACGAGGATTTGAAGGAAGAAAAGAGAATGAAGACACCACAATCAAAGACCCCATCAAAGTATGATCCGGATATATGAGCAGAATGAAATGAAACCAGAGATTTATAATATTAACACAGAGACACGGTGAACAATAATAGAGATATAGTAAAACTTGGCTTCTATTAAATAAGAAATATGTTGAAAATAGTAAAATGCAGACTGAAAACAAGCTTGATAGAATGGTGGAAACTTATATCTGAGAAGAGATGTGATGGCTACGCTCATTCGCAAGAAGATGAGTATAATGAGGCTATATAGGAATTTTTACAATAAACATGAATGCAAAAATTATAGACATCAAAAAACCTAACCCTAGGAAATGAAGAACCAAAATTCATGTGGGCCCCGTTGGGGTAAGTTAGTACATCAACTTCCCTGGGTCGTAACTTTTGCATATGATCTTTGTTTAGGGAACATGATAGCTTGTTGGAAAGGTATTGATGAGGATATTCATTTAGAGGGGTAACTTAGAGACTTTGACCATTATTGAGGTGTCTGATCATTAAAAAGTGTCATTTAGGCCTTCAAAATGGGCCTGGAAGTTTAGGGACCAAAAAACTACTAAAAATAGTAAGTTGCCAAAAAACTATTTTGAGCTAGTTGGAAAAGGTAGGTGTCCACCAAGATCCTCTTGGATAAATACTCCCCCCTTAGGAAGAAATGGCATCCATTATTTTGAGTTCCCCCATTAGATGAAGAAATTTCTGATGAATTTGGCCCCGGGTGAGCCACTTGCCTTGGTGCAAGAGTTGCCTTGCTTTGACAACCCGGTAAAGATGAATCCTTTGTTGGCAAGTTCCCTTGACCTATGTGTCCATGATTTGATCAATGGATTCATGTTCCATGCAGTCAGGGTTGAGCTCTGTTGATTTCAACTATTCTTCTATCTCCGAGGTGTCCAAGAATGGTGGAAAATAAGGCCGAAGGAGGTCCACATTGAATACTGGTTGCAAGACAAGGAATGGGGGAATGTTGAGCTCAAAAGAATTGTCACCCACATCCTTGTTTATGGTGTAGGTCCATAACATAGTGGGAAATTTTTTCGATGAGGCCCTGTTAGGCATTCTTTATGTAAGTGCAACCAAACTTTGTCTCCCACCTGAAACTAGTGTGGCACCCAATGTTTATCATGGCGTTGCTTGTACTTGGAATTGGACTTCTGTAAAATATCTTGAACCTTTTGGTGGATGTGATAGATCCTCTCAATGAACCAGGTGGCTTTGTTATCTCCAGTTAGAGCATGCAACAAGTCTTCTTGGGTGGCCGAAAGGGGTAGTCCAACATCCATGGGACCCGATGGTTGAAATCCCAACCCCACCTGAAAGGGGATGTGGTTGGTTGAGATATGTATGGATCTATTGTAACTGTGATGAACATAGGGGAGGCTCTCATCCTAGGTATGGGGATTCTTGGAATTGTACATGTGCATGATGTGCATGATCATCTGGTTGACGACCTTGGTTTGGACATATGTTTGGGGGTGGAAGGAAGTGGACTTGGTTAGCTTGGTGTCCAACAGTGACCAGAGGCTTGACCAACATGTGATGAGGAATCAATTGTCTTGAAATGAGATAATGTTTTGTGGGATCCAAAAGTGTATCCACACTCGTTCAAATAAGATAATGGGAGTGGCATCCTCTATGATTCTCTTCTTGTAGATGGCCAAAATTGTTATAGGATAAATCGGTAGGTGCGGACACTAACTGATCTCCCTAGATCCACCTAGATCTAGAACAAAACACACCAGAACATGACGCTTTCCTTAAGTCTTAAATATCGAATTTACTAACTAAAGAGGGATAGGTGACATACCGTTTAAAGGTCGCTTCCTCTTGCCATCGCCATCCTAGCTCCATTCCAACACTCATACAATGATGATCCTGTAAAAGAACACAACCAACCAAAGTGATAGTAATAGCATAAACTCAATATAAACCTATTTATGTGATCAATGAATCATACAATAAAACACAACAAACTTTATAGGAAAGAATCATATTACTGTATCATATTAGATGTGAAAGAGAGATTACAACCATGGCCTTGATGTCATAAGGTCCCTTCAAACTATCCTTCGTTCCCCACATACTTGCACTCCAAGAATTCTGAGAGCATAGATCTGATAATATGCACAATCTATCTTGACAAAGGAAAAACTCAAAGACACTCCAACCAAGCTAATAATTCCAAGCCAAATCCAACTTAGCCCTTCTCCATGAGAGCTCCTTTCCTTTTATAAGCTAAAGAGGATAAGCTAAGGAGGTTAGGATGATCCCACTAAATCATGAAAGTGAGTAAGATCCAAACAATTTGGATGCCACCTCACCATGGAAGTTTCTCCTTCTAGAAGATTCGAGAAAACACTCATTTTTCCCACGTGTAAGCATTCTCACACCCTACCTATAGAGAAAACTATGAACTCCTCATGACCTATCTATGATACAGCCTGCGAGAATCAGGCATTCTCGCACCCTAGCTATAATGCAGCCTGTGAACTTCCTTTTTTATAGGGTTTTTACAAAGGAAAATGCAACTTCTTTTCTCAGGAAAAGTTCTTCTCCCTTCCTTCTTCAGGAACTTAGGCCACTGAACCCTATGAAGGAAACAGATAGTTTTACATCATTAACGGTCATAGGGATGACGAAAATAATGTGTAACAAGAATCACCATCTTGGAAAAGTGATCAAGGACCACAAAAAACATTCATTTCCCTTCTTGGTGGATGGAAGGCCCGACATGTAGTCCATTGAAATGGATTCCCAGGGACTATTAGGAGTAGGCATAGGAGTGTACAAGATTTTTTCTTAATGGATGGTTCGGAAATAGCGAAGATAGTGCAGGACCAGATATACTTGTTGATATCCTGTCGAAGTTTTTTCCAGTAGAAATGTCATTGCAACACTGCCACTATATTTTCCACGGCGAAGTGTCGTGCCACCCGACTTTAGTGGGCTTCCCAAATCATATTCGATTGCTCACTTGATGGAACACATAGATGGCCCAGATAGCACAAAATCTCATCCTAAAGATGGAAATTAGTGACAGGTATGTTTGCGCCCAACATTTGGTAGGTTTTGGCAAAAGTCAAGATCTGTCTCATAGAGGTGGGTCCATTCAGAGGTCACATGGTCGCAAGAATCGAGCACTGTGGTGAGTGTCGCAACTGGAGGTTAGTTAAGGAAATCAACAAATTAGTTGGTACTTATTGTTTTATACTTGATGTTGAGGTGGAACTACTGCAAATGTGTGGACCACTTACGATGGAGGTCATTCTAAAACTTGAATTGTGTCTGCATGAATTGTAGTGTCTTATGATCAGTGTGGATGACTGTCTCCTTCCCGATAATGTAATACCTCCATTGGCAGCAGGATTCCACAATGGAGTAGATTTATTTGTCGTAAGTAGGGTACTTACAGATGACATATGATAGTGTATCGCTATGATATTCCAAGGGATGGCTGTGCTAAGTGATGACTACACCCACAACATAGTTTGAAGCATCTGTCTCGATCTCAAATGGATTTTGTAGGTCGGGTAATGAAAGCACTGGGGTGGAGCACAAGTGCTGCTATAGATCACCGAACACTTTTTGATGGGATAGGACCCATACAAATGTTTCCTTATCACCACCTTAGGCTATTTGGATGAGGGCCCATGCAATATGGGAGAATTCCAACACGAAACTTTGATAGAAATTGGTAAGGCCTAAGAAGCTCTGAATATCAGTGAGCATGGTTGGGGCTAGCTAGTCACAATGGCTTGGATCTTGGCTAGATAAACATGCACATCATGAGAATCAACAATGTATCCTAGGTATTGGACCCTTTCCATGATGAATGATCATTTTCCCAATTTTCCATAGTGTGCAGAACCAACTGAATATGGTGCAAGTGTTCTTCCCAAGTCTTGTTGTAGAAAAGGATGTCATCTAGATACACCACCAAAAAAGAATTATTGAAAGGCCACAATATATCATCCATCATTCTCATGAAAGTTGTTGGGGGATTTTTCAAACCAAAGGGCATGACCAACCATTCAACAAGACCTTCGTTTGACTTGTAGGTAATTTTCCATACATCTATCAAATCTATTGGGACCTGATGGTAGCCATAATTCAGATCAATCTTACTGAAGTATTTGGCCCCCTTGAGATGATCAAGGAGATTGTTGATTAGGGGAATTAGGTATCAATTCTTGAATGTGATTTTATTTAGGTCTCGATAATCAATACAGAGTCACCAAGTCCCATCTTTCTTCTGCACCAGCATGATTGGGCTTCCACAAGGCGATGAGCTGGGTCGGATGTGCCCCTTGTGGAGTATTTATTGGATCTGACACTTGATCTCCTCATTTTCTAGTAGAGAGTGGCAATATACTAGCCCATTAGGTAGCAGTGTGCTAGGGGTATGATCAATGGGATGCTTTACCTGAAAATGTAGAGGTACTCCAGTAGGTGATGAGAAGATGTGTTTGTATTATTACATGACCTTATCCACTTTCTTCTGCTGCATGGAAAGGTCGGTCACGGAGGCCATAGATGTAGCTGCAAGTTTTCGCTCACTCTGAGAGTGAATGACGAAGAAGAAGAAAATTCATGGTCTGAGAAATGATCTTCCTGCATTGCTTGGTAGAGATCAAGGAAATAACACTAGGTGGGACTATGTCGGGTATCCTATACAATTTCTTGTTCAAAGTAATAATAACACTATGAGGCCTAGACTCATATACAACATGGCATTTCCATAAATAATTTTTTCCCAAAATAACATCACAAACTTCAAGGGGAGCAACATCACACAATACCTCATCTTTGAATGGCTTGATGTCATATGACAGGCGACATTGTTGGATGACATGAAGATCTCTTCCTTGATGGAGAGATATAATGGTGTATAGATGTGGTTTCGGTGTTGTTGGCATGGCTAGTTGCTTGACGACCTCTACTGATATTAGGTTCTTCTGGCTACTGCTATCGACAATGAAGTATATTGGAGTTCCTTTTACCCACATATTTGAATGAAAGAGGCGCTCACCTTACTCTGGCTCATTAGTTTCACTGAGATGGATCTTGTTGGTAGTAACTCTGGCACTGGGTTCTCTGTCAATGATCTATCTTCTCTTTTCTAGTTCTGAATCATATTTGGAATCTACATCTGATTCAGAGTATTTTACCTCAACCACCAATGACTTCTTTGAGAGTCAATCAACAATGTTATGCCAGAGGCTCTTATGGAAGTCGCACCACTTCTCGTTATCTTTCTTCATATTCCCATTATCATTTTCTTGTGGCTTGGAATGGTTGTCCTGATTTTTCCCATATTTTATTTGTCCTTTCTTCTACAGGTTGGGGATGCCCTTTCCATGCTTCTACTATGATGGGTTCCCATACCCAAACTGTCGCATCTTTTGTTTCAAATTATGCTCAATTTTCATGGCATATCAATAGGTCACGCCCAAGGATGAGATGTCCAAAAATCCATTTCAGTTTGGATGTATCTATGAAGACCATTGTGTTACTTGATCATGAGATGTTTCTCAGAATATTTGATACCCAACTTGGTGCACAGCGTATGAAAGACATCAGTGAAATCTGGCACTGTTTGGTATCTTTCCTACCACAACGTGGTCCATATTTTATATAAGTAGTCATAACTTCCAATAGGGTAGTATTGATCCTTAATAGAATCCCTGAAGGAAGCCCAAGCGGGTGCAACTACAAATAATGTGGATCCATTTTTGTTTCCTTTTTCTCACATAAAGTCTCCCACCAATCTTTGACATAGGGGATGGTCTTGAGGAGAAAAAATGTAATCTTTTCTCTATCAAAAAAATTGTGGATAGAAAAATACCCTTCTATAAGGTTTAACCATTTATCTAAAAAATCAGAATCTATTTGAACTTCAAATATAGGAATATAAAATTTATCTATACCTTGAAGGGGGTGGGACGTCCTCTTGAGGTGGATGGATCGCTTGTCGGCAGTCACCGCAGAATTTGTGCAAAGTTGTCCATCATTTTGTTCCTCTGTCGCTAAAGGGATTCCTCGAGCAACATTTTGAAAGAATCTCCTTTCCCGTTTTTTTTCTTTTTTCGCTCCATGGATAGTTTCTTTGGCGTGTGAGAGCATTTTTCCTCAAGAGAAACAAGCTTGAGACCCAACTCTCTATATGCTAACCACATCGGGCACATGCATTAAAAAAAATGACAAGCAGCAGATCGCTCTGATACCACTGATCCAGATTTATGAGGAGAATGAAATGAAAACACATATTTATAATATTAACATAGAGAAACAATGAAAAATAATAGAGATACAATAAAACTTGGCTTCTATTAAATAAGAAATATGCTGAAAACTATAAAATGCAAACTGAAAATAAGCTTGCTAGAATGGTGGCAGTTTATTTCTGAGAGGAGATGTGACATATACACTCATTCGCAAGAATATGAGTATAATGAGGCTCTAAAGGAATTTTTACAATAAACATGAATTCCAAAACCCTAGACATCCAAAAACCTAACCCTAGGATATGAGGCACCAAAAGTCACATGGGCCTCGTTGGGGTAAGTTAGTACATCAACTTCATGGGGTCATAACTTTTGCATACGATCTCCATTTAGGGCACATGATAGCTCGTTGGAAAGGTATTGATGAGGATATTCATTTATGGGGATTAATGATATCATTAGGTTTTCATTTAGGTGTATAATCATGAAACAACATCATTTAGTCCCTCCAAATAGGCCGAGAACTTCAGGAACCAAAAAATTGCTAAAAATAGTAAGCTTTCGAAAAACAGTTTTTAGCCAGTTGGAAAAGTTGGGTGCCCATCAAGATCCTCCTGGATCAAGGTATGTTCAAAAATATCATCCAAAAAGTCATATTCTTGGAACAAGGAAGTAGGTATACTAACCAGAAGAAAACTTGTAGATACATTGAGCTCTATAAAATTTTCACTGTTATCCATGAGTGAACCCAAAAACTTTGTGAAATCCAACCAACATGATCACTAGGTTAAAGCCATTAATGAAGATCTATATCAAATAGAAAAAAATAAGACTTGGGATATTTTACCAAGACCCAAAAACAAGTTGAATGAATATGGACAGATAGTTAGAAATAATACCAAATTGATATGCAAAGGGTATGCTCAAGTAGAAGGAGTGTACTTTGAAGAAACATTTTCCCTTGTTGCAAGAATTGAATCTATCAGGATGTTTTTGGATTTTGTATGCTTCAAAAAATTCAAAGTCCACGAGATGGATGTCAAATCCACATTTTTGAATGGTGATTTTGAGGAAGGCGTTTATGTAGAGTAACCTGAGGGTTTTCAACTGATTGACAAAGAGGATTATGTCTGTAGATTAAATAAATCCATGTATGGGCTAAAATATGCTCCAAGATCTAGGTATTATAGACTCGATAGGTATCTACACCAGCAATGTTTTTAAAAGGGAACAACTGATAGCAACTTATACATCAAGGATGAAGGTAATGACCTGCTAATTATTGTAGTATATGTTGATGATATTATTTTTGGTAGTAACATTGAACTAATGAGTAAGACGTTTGCAGTTGCAATGAAACAGGAGTTTGAGATGTCCATTTTAGGATAAATCTCTTTCTTTCTTGGTCTATAGTTCCATCAATCAGAAAGATGAATTTTAATTTATCAAAGTAAATATCTCAAGGAAATATTGAATAAGTTTGGCATGGAAAACTGCACACCATTAAGCACTCCCATGACTACCAATTGCAAACTCAACAAAGATGACGATGCTCCAGAAATAGATCAAACCATGTATAGGTCCATGATAGGAAGTTTACTTTATCTCACAACTTCAAGGCCTGGGATCATGCAAGTTGTTGTTCTGGTAGACAGGTTTTAGTCTAATCCTAAGCAAACTCGTGTTCTTTTAGTCAAAAGAATATTCATGTACTTACAAGGCACTATTGAGTATGGATTGTGGTATCCAAAAAACACAAACCTCATTCTCAAATATTATATAGATGCAGACTAGGTAGAAAGTATTGATGATAGAAAAAGCACTAGTGGAGGTGCATTCTTCCTGAGTACTTGTTTTTTATCCCGGCTCAACAAGAAACAAAATTTGATTTCTATTTCTATAGTTGAAGGAGAGTATATAGCTGCAACATATTGTTGTATGCAAGTATTGTAGATAAAGACCAATATCAAGGATATTTAAATTCCTTGTGATCAACCTATTTCCATCATGTGTAACAATACAAGTGTTATTGATATCTCTAAAAATGTT
This sequence comes from Picea engelmannii, assembly GCA_009831015.1. NCBI lineage: Eukaryota > Viridiplantae > Streptophyta > Pinopsida > Pinales > Pinaceae > Picea > Picea engelmannii. The sequence goes on from ML794186.1 coordinate 590,686, forward strand.
GTACAACACTCTAAAACTAAGCATATACCCATCAAGTATCACTTTCTCAGAGACCAGGTTTAGGATCGGGTGGTTAAATTAGAATATGTTCCTTCCAAATAGTAGATCACAAATATATTTACAAATCCATTACCTAGGGAGTCCTTTGAGCACCTTAGAGAGAATTTGGGAGTCCTTCCCACTCTTCATTAGGTGTATAGCCTTCATGACTAGTTGGAGGCTACTGAAAGACATGTCCAACCTCAAGGGGAGCAATGCAAGAAATTGAGAAACAAGAAATACAACACTCAAATAGGGGGAGTCACTTTAAGGAAGTGCACAATCAATAGGGAATATTTATTTTCTATTGATGTCAAAAGGGGAGAAAAATTGAGTTGCGACAAAGAGGGGCATACAACAAGGGGGAGTGAAGGCCAAAGGAACACAATGACAGGGGAAGCATCTCAGCAACATACTTTCCATCAATGAAAAAAGGGGAGTTTGTAGAGTATATGTTGTCATTGATTGCAATATGGCACATAAACAATATGGCATAAAGTTGGTGCACAAGTAGAGGAAGTGCATAGAATGATTCTTTATACTATACTATCGCAAATCCACATGAAATGGAACTCCTAGAAGAAATCATGAAAGGTTGAAAATAGAAGTGCACAGAAGGACTAAAGGATGAAGGGATCAATGACACAAAATAAATCACATATATGATTGAGTCTACCAGGAGTGCACACAGAACAAGAGGATGACCTATGATGTAGTTCATAACTAAAGTAAATTGCGACAAATTCCATTGTTCATGATTGCATAGTAATTTAGTGCAATGATGAATGTTCAAAGATTGCAGGGTGACTTGATAAAAGCAACGAGTGATAGAGTGGATTCTGATAGGATGAGTGAAAATTTAGAGTCACCAGGGAGAGCTCATAATCTGGTGGGGTGATTGGGTTAGTATGATTCAAGGAAAGTGGGACAGGTTGAAGACTTGTGATCTGTATCTTGTGCCCTTATTCTGTCTACATAGTAGATACTTTGTAAACCAAAATGTGAATTACTGCGATAATAAATGATTTGGTAAAAAAATAAATATTTGGTCCGTTTGAGTTAGTGGAAATGTTCAAAACAAAAGTTTGTCCACATATAACTAACTGGACTTTGATTTGATCAAAGTATATCCACAATGTAGCTATCTTGCATCCAAATACTTTATTTACACATAAATATAACTGAAAAAGTTTGATCTGGTCAAACTTTGTCCACAATGTAACTAATATGCATCCACATACTCGAAAGGGACTCAGGTAAAAATGCTATAAATAAGGACACACTTAGTTTGATAAATGCACAGATGAAAAGAGAAGAAAAATGATTTGTAATTGTTCAATGAAACTGAATTGGAGACTTTATATATTAATTTTAGTGGAGAAAATTTCAGTTCTATAAAAATATTTCTTAAATCGATTTCAATGTGGCAGGGTGGTGGAGTCAAGAAACCACTAATCCTAACTAAAGGAAGACTCCTAATTCAACTCAAACTAAAATCTAGTTAGGAGACACAAAATAAATGAAGGATTCATGAACTAAGGAACAACTAAGAGAAAAAATAGTAACAAATTGGGGAATTTGAGGAAAAATGGATAATTAATCAAAATAAAAGAGATTTTACATATGCAACTTGGGGAGAGTGTGACAAGTTGTGTGGTTTAATAATCCTTGATTAAATTATTAAAAATTAATTATTTGTGCATGAGAGGACAATTGTCAAGAGAGAAGGTGGTCTCACTTTCGAAGTATTGGTGTCAAAAAAAAATTGAACTAGTTTACTTGTGGAGAGTTGAGATTGCAAACTTGTGCAAGAGGTGGAAGCCTCTCCATGCGAGGGAAAGCTTGTGATATTTTGTTCTTGGTTATCTATGTGTATCCCCTTTGCAGCTCGGGAGGCTAAGGGGGAAGAAGATTACCCCTAGCATTGGTTGGGAGGTACTGGTGAAGTCTTGGAATTGACAAGCTAAAGATAAGGAAGGTTATTGCGCAATTTTCAGTTCGCGATCAACATCAAGCTTCAATATTATTGGTCATAGTATTCAATTATTCATTTTTCTATCATGAATTTGGATGCCAAATTGTACACTTCTCTTCATGGAGTAAATGTTAAACTTTTTGTTACAATTTCCAGTAGTGTAAATATAAATTCTATTTACAGTTGTTGAAAAGGGTAAACAATTAATTTCATTAAAATGTTCCAAGGAATTAGTCTTAGTTCGATGCAAATGAAATTATATTAAGTGAATGTCTCCTATAAGTTAGAATCATGTTATTTTATATTATTCCAATTTGGGAATTCGAAGAAATTTTGGGTTATTTTCAATGTTTTGTATCTTCTTTCCACCACTTGTACCCCTAAATGATAATGCTAATAATATCATCAGGTGGGATTTTATTGTTGATATCCCACAGGATATTTAATCATTCGATTTTTATTTCTTATGAATTATTTTGTTTTGCGAATACTTAAAACTGCCACAGAGATATCGAATATGTCACTACACTGTGTCGCTCAGTTAAATCATTTGAACTTTCAAATTTCCCCATGGTTGCAGCGTCTCCTCTATGTTTAGTCGAACTCTAGTAATTTATTGTCTTAAGTTGAACTTGAAATTGCCACAAGCCAAATTGGTTGAATTCGTTTGAGATACATACCCAATCGCGTGCCTTAACCAAATTGTGTTGAAAATCCTTGAATAGTAAGATGATGCTATTTTCCTTATTAATTGCTACTTTTGTTATTTGTCTATTAAGGATCAATACATCTTATGATTATAGTTATGGAGTTAGATGAAAACTTAAATATTGGGAGAATAGCTTCTTATGGAGTAGGTTATGAGTAAATTCTTTTGAGTAGGTTATTAATTAGTAGATAGGATTAATGGGCAAGCTCGCCATATATGTGTATTTGCACATTCGTCATATTATATAATAATGATAATAGATCATTATTATTGAATTAGTTGTGTTTTGTTGAATACTTATTAGTTCATGTCATGGGACTATAGCAATGAGTTTTCTTTTGATGTGACATTGATGTGACATTAATTTTCTTTTTACCATAAATTTGTGTATGCAATGTAATGTTTAACATAGGAAAACAAATATATATTTTTTCATATTATAAAAATATTTGTGTTTCTCATTTCTAATTGGTTGATAGAATTGAAGTGTCATTGCTCCCTTCACTTCTTTCAATATATAGAATTAATTACATAATCAATGAATGACACCAATCACCACATCTAAATGTAAAAAGTTGTATTATGTATTTATTATTATGCATTATTATATTTATTATCTAATATATTATTTATTATTATATTTATATTATATTTATTATCTAATATATTATTTAGATTATATTTATTATGTAATATAATAAATATTATATAAAAATATATATTATTAAATTTGAAAGGTTTATTTTCAAAAAGAAAAATTGAATATTTTTAAAATGCAATTTGCATTTGACTAGCTTAACTTAATTGGAAGGAAATTTAGGTTAATCCCAAAACTATACAACATCCACATTAAAGTAAAAATGTGGTCAGAGATCCTGGCCAATACGGCATATGACAAATCTATAAACTAAGTGTCATGGAATAGCACGTTTTCCTCCATTCCTTGTGAGTCTAGGTCGAATTATTTGAATTCCTATCTTTCTGACAGTATAGTTATCAGTGTTAATTTTTTTCATTTAAAATCTTTACAAATTGATTTATTTTAAGACTATGAAGTTAGCCCCTAGTTAACATATTGTTCGTGTTTCATTATATTATTTGTGATTACTACTATAGTTTCCAAGATGATTTCTATGCCTACGAAAATATTTTCCCACTTGATTGTGATCCCTTTCATTAAAGATACTTCCTTGCATGGGGATTTTCTAGAGAAGGGGGCCTCCTTTTTCAACATCCTCGTCCAAAATATCTTGAATGTATATGTCATGGATCTCTAAATCTATTAGAAATGGGAAACAATAATAAAAAGTGAAGTTGTCCTTTGGTTTAAAATACTTATGTTGTAATCAATCTTTTTTCTTGCAATTAGTCCTAAGCTAATATTGATATCTTGATTGTTGAGTTCTTTACAAATCATCTTGCTTTGTCCACATATCTTGGAATTTCAGGTAGTTTATGGTAATGTGCCAATATTCATCGTATAGATTTCATTTTAAAATGACCATATTTCGTATGGTAGATATTGATGGAAAATACTTCCATCTAGAAAGAGTAAGAGGGTGTCAAGGATGTCGTTGTCTAAAGCAACTTCCATAGAAATACCATCATGGAAATATTGAGACCCCTTTTATAGTGCACATGGGTAAGAGGGCCATCAAATGGAGGCACATGTATGGGTGAGAGGGGTATTAGAGGGGGTATTGTGGGAGGGGAAAGTAAATACATTTCTCTAGTAAGTTCACAAAAAATAATATTGTCTTGCTAATACATTGCTATGGGCTTGGTGCCTTCGCTTAGCACAACCAATGTTATGTTGTATTGGTTGACATGTCTAGTCATATGGGGATTCCCATTCAACATTTCCAATTTATAAATGAAATGTGAGTACAAATGAAAAATAAACATAATATGTAGATTCCCATGAAAGGTTGCTAATTTATAAATGAAATGTGAGTAAAGACACAAAACAAACATATTTCATGAAAGAAATATTTTTTAATCGAGCATTTAACTAAGTTTTTAAAACTTTGGTTTAACAATTTTGGTTTAAGGAGTTCTACATAATTTATTCATTGCTCTAGTAAATTGACAACAATGATATTGTCTTACTAATACATTGTTGTGAGTTTGATGTCTTATTGAATTGAGAGTAGTTAAATGGATCTAGTAAATATGTCACTTTGTAGTATTAATAAGTTAAATTAGAATATATAAAATATAAATTTAAAAAATTTAAAAATAATCAACCATGATAATAAAAAATCTTAAACATATAATCAAATAATTATAAAATATAATAGAATATATTAAAACAAATATTCATTTTAATTCAAAATATTTCAGATATAAATAGAATTGTGGTTTTCTTTTATATATAAATTCTTATTAAATTCAAAAATAAAATATATCTATATTGTGTTGGGTGTTGAAAGCACACGGCTTGCAATTACATTTGTTTGGCTGAAGGTTTCTCAAGCGTCTAATTTTTTGTATGCCTAGAAACACTTGAGATCTGTCTTGTTTAAATATGGAAGCCCATGAGGTGCTCCATGAGACTTGTAAATCCATTTATCCATAATTGATTGAGCAATAAAGGATATCATTGCCACCTATTGGTCTTGTGTGATATTTTATTTCTCTATTTCTTTGTTCTGAATTAACTCGTTTCTGCAGGTTTGTCCATGTTGATTTTTTATATGAGATAATATTGTATATGAGATGATATGATAGATTTGTTATTACAATGATGAATGTTCCAAATATATAGAGAACCTAAAGGCACATATGGTGACCATCCATGAAAGGATGCATCTATAATAATTATAATGACTATTATATATATATATATAATTAATTATTAATCTAGGAGAATGTATTCTCGATGTTGTCCAAACATCAACACTCCCTCTCAACGAGGGATACATTTTTCACCTCAAGTCCATATCACTCCTTATCATGATCAAGGAAGGACTATGCTTGGGCCCATTTACCATAAGTACACCCTTGTGATAAATGTATCCTATCTCCTTTGGTCTACAACCTAATCTAGGAGAATGTTTTCCTGATGCTTACTAGGGCCATTCACTACAGGTACACCCCTATGGGTGAATGTCTACCTGGTGTTTCCACAAACTGGAGGAACAATAGCACCTCGAGTCTTATGTCCTTTGAAGACTACGTCTGGTCCATTCTCCTTGGTAAAATTAGCATGACCACTTTAGAGAATGACTGTTCGATGCTTATAACTTCAACACTCCTTCTCATCTAGGGAGACATTCTGCATCATGCCAAGATTCTTGATTTCGAATTCTGAGGCCAACTCCCTCTTACACTTGTCAATGAGCCTTTGTTGATGTAATCATCTCTGAAATGCACCAAGTTGATGTATGCTTCTCCCACATAGCACCCAGTTTCTGTATTATTTTCCCACATAGTGTGTCGGGTCTCCAACGGTCCTTGTCAAGTCACGTGATCAAGGATAGAGACCACACCTGGGTCATTCTCCTTATCCAAGTTAGCATGGACATTAGAGCATAGTTCTTGATGCTAACACATGGAGAACATCGACACCCTGGGTCACTCTCCTTTGCCAAGTCAGCATGGCCATCAAATCAGAGTGCCTAATGATAACACATGGAGAACATCAAAACCCTAGGTAACTCTCCTTAGCCAAGTCACCATGGCCATCGTAGCAGAGTTCCTGATGCTAACACATGGAGAAAATCAATTCTCTAGGCCATTCACCACTAGCCCAATCAACATGGCTAATCCTGTGAGTGAATGTATCATTCTCCTTAGTCAAATTAGCATGACCACTCTGGGAGAATGTCTTCCTGATGCAGCCACCTGGAGAAACATCATCACCTCGAGTATTTTCCACTCCTTGTCAAATAAACATGACTAAGGCGAAATACTATGCCTAGGCCATTCACCACTAGCCAAATTAACATGGCTAATCCTTTGAGTGAATGTATCATTCTCCTCAGTCAAATCAACATGAACACTCTGGGATAATGTTTTCCCAATGCTACTCATCTATAGATGTGTATTGGAACTTAACAACTCCCTTCTACATGATGTCTCGAATGAAGTCTTGTAAGAAAATTCCGAAGGCACACTGCTTTACGACTTACAATACTAGCTTCTATATACTTTACCTTCGTTGTACTGAGTTCCATTGATTTCTATTCCTTTCTCAACCATGATATCACAATGATCCCATACATAAACAACATATGGAAGTATTGTTCCGATACATTGTACTCCCTTCCTAGTCAGAATATGTATAATTCTCCAGCTTCACATCTCCATCTAAGGCATATCTCAATCCATATCCACTCATACCATGTAGATATCTCGACAAATGTTTTTGATGTCAACCAATGTACATGTCTCAGAATAAAGGTTAAAAGTTCCACAATCCAGTACTTATGAATGGCTTCCTTCACTGAAACAAGGGAATCCTCTCTAGGAGGTTTCATATATCCTCAAGGTCTAGCCTTTTGTCTGTTAGTCCTGGAGGACATCTCTCCCATCTGAATCTGAATTTGAAGAATAATCCTTTCTGAATGAAAGTCTCTACACAACTAACTTTCTCTTAGATCAAGCCCACTCTTAGTCTGCATGCTCCTTATTAAGCTTGACTTCCTTTGAGGCTATATAGTTTTCATATTCATATGCTCCCTCTACATGTGTTGACTTCCTCTTCTTCTTCATTACATGGATGTGCACAACTATATACAGTGACCCTGCAAATGATACATCGTCTACTATGACCAACATAGATCCCTCATATAATCGATTTCATATGGCTAACCATGTTGATTTTCTAGTGCTAAATTTAGGCAGGCACAATTTTTTGCAAGTGGTAATTACTTCCACTGATATACGATATTACTTTAGTAAACTCTAGAACATCACTAAGTAATTACACTCAAAAAAATTCAACTACTTAGAAACTTCAATCTCTTCCTTAGATCACTTCCCACATGTGAGACAAAAAACGTATGTGTGTTTATTGTTGTGTCTTTCAAGTATATTTTGATAGTAATATTAAATTGATCCAAAGAAACACATTTTTTTTCAAAATTTAATTTAATTTCTTTCTTATAAATAGTTGGAGAATACCTCTCGTAACTATCCAAAGATTAACATTAATTTGGTTATAATCCATCCACATAGTATTTGACTTTTTTAAATTGTTCCTCCATAATTCATGTGATTCTTTGCATAATTTTAAGTAGAATTAAATAAGCAGTACATTCTTCATATTTTAGGTAATTAGACATTTTTACTAGAAATTAATGTCCACCATAATTTATGGAATTTTGTCTATAATTTAGGTAGGAATTAAAGGTAAATATGTTGTACATAGATATTGTAAAAGCCCCATAAATTTAACACTCTCAACATTTTACTCTACTCTCATTTTCCCGGGCCCTCCCGTGAGGGAGTCAAGCCCAGTCTCACTCTGTTACCATGTTGAATTTTTACATGAGATATTATATGAGATAATATTTATTGTATATGGGATTATATGATAGATTCATTTTTACAATGATGAATGTGCCAAATATATAGAGAACCTAAAGACACATATGGTGACCATCCATGAAAGGATGCATCCTTAATAATAATAATAACTATTTATTATTATTATTATTATTATTATTATTATTATTATTATTATTATTAATTATATTATTAATTAATAATCTGGAAGAATGTCTTCCTGATGTTGTCCAAACATCAACAGTCCCAACAAGTGGTATCAGAGCAGGTATGGATGAAGAGTCGCATTTTATTATGTCGGAAGAGATGTGTTGTGAAGAGGTGAGAGATGCAGGTGCAAAAAAATTCCTCGGATGATCAATCATGTCAATCTCCCGCATTTTATTTTTCCTCTACTTCTCGAGGAAGATATTTAGATGAAGGTAGTGTGTATTCTAAGGAGGTATAGTCCACCCATGTCTGAAACAATTAAGTGAAGTAGGCCAATGACGAGAACAAGATTGGGTATAGGGGGATAATATCGACATTTGAACATTTGCTGGTAGGAGAGTCAAGTAGAGTTGGAGTGAATTTTTGCAAGCATCTCTTGGAGGAGGCATAGTTATGGTGGTGACATTGGATGAGAAAGTGGTCATGGAGGCCATGGTGGTGGTGGATGAGTAGGTGGTCGTGGAGGCCATGTTGGAAGAGAGGCTTCTCAAGGTTTTTGAGGAGGCATTCCAAGCCTAGGTAGCTAGTTGATACAGCTTGTCTAGGTGGTGTGCAATAATGGAATACCAACAATTAGGCATAGTCAAGATGGATTTGGTACCCTCGAGATAGATGATCGAGATACTATTCGAAACCATCGAGACACACCATGGGAGAGGAAACTAGAAGTGGATGGGGAACTCCTCCTACAATAGATAGCGCTAGGATGTATGTGAGCCAATAGATGGTCAAGACGTCATGTTGTTATCATATCGACTATATGATGCCCTTGTTGTGGCCCAGGATGTTGCAAACAATCAACAAGCCAAGTAGATAGAATTGGGGCTAGAGTTTCCAAAGGAGACAGACTTGGAGCCAACATTGATGGAAACAACAGTGGTTCATGTTGTTACCATGGATGCGACAGTGATGGAAAGGCAAAGGTTTTGAATACAAAGTTTGAGGTGGAGTTGATAATTTTTTCTTTTAATTAATGTAAATGGGAATACAACTGTAATATCTAGTTAGGCATGTGTACCCTGGGTTCGAAATTTTACGAGTAAAGTCTAGATGTAGACCTAGGTGATAGGGGGAGCATGTGGTATTCCTGAATACCTTGACTTTGAGGCAATTTTGGTCGGTTTTGGTCATGGGAAAGGGGGGGGAATGTTAGGACAAGATTCGTCGTGTCAAGCACATGTTTTTGGTGGCCTATGTTTTTTGGATCCCATTGATTACATTCTTCATTAAAATTACCCTAGAGGTGAGAGGTGAAGGCTCACTTGGATGGCTTGGATAGATTCAATCAAGGAAATATATCTCTATTGGTTATAATGATGGATATAAGGGATGTATATTGCGGGATCCTACTACCCACAAAATCATCACTAGCAAAGATATCTACATGAAACAATTATAAGTTGTTCAGGATCACAAAGGGAGATTTGTTTGCAAACTCAGAAAGTCATTTTGTGGCCTAAGATAACCAGGCAATGGTACAATATGTGTGATTCCTTCATGGTGAGCCAAATTTTCTTAAGAAGTGAGTATGATCATTGTGTTTACTTCAAAATCTTCAATGGAATATTCACTATCTTGGTGTTATGTTGATGATATTCCTGTTGCAAGCAAATCATGGTTGAGATCAATAGGTTAAAGGCTAAGTTGGATAGGACTTTTGATGAAGGATCTAGGAGCAATAAAACAAATATTAGGCATAGAAGTACATAGAAATAGGAAAAATGGTAAGTTGTGGTTATCACAACAGAATTTTGGTGAAGATACTGATGAGGTTCAGTGTGAACATTATGAAACCAATAAATATCCCTTTTATCTTTCCATTGTAAGATTTCTTCAAGTTTATTTCCTAGTAGTAAAGAAGAAAATGATTATATCTCTCGTGTACTATATGCAAGTACAATAGGAAGTTTGATGTTTGCAATAGAGTGTTCAAATATTTCACATGCAGTTCGAGTTGGTGTTGTCAATGAACACATGCAAAAAATAGGTAAAGGGAATGGAAATAGGTGCTTTTCTATATTATAAGAACGAGTAACACCTACAATGGTTCCAATGATTTAGCATGTGGTTATGTTGATTCAAAGGAGGTGGAGTGGTCCATAATGGAGAAAACTTTATAGACATGTTCACACAACTAGTATTGTTAGAGAAGTTGTGGTGGTGTTTGACTTCTCTTGACTTGCAGGAAAGGTGATGATTGATTCATTGGGAAAGGTATCATGAAATTGTTTTTCAAGGTGTAGATTGTTGGGTGGTGGCAACACACACCTTGCAGTTACATTCATTTAGTTAGAGGTTTCTCAAACATTTGACTTTATGTATTCTTGAAACGCTTGAGATATTTCATGTTTAAATATGAAATTTTGTGAAGTGCTCCATGAAACTTGTAAATACATTTCTCCATAATTGACTCCACAATAAAGGGTATCATTTCCCTCTATTCATCTCTATAGTGTTCAATATTTTATTTCTCTATTTCTTTTTTTTTCTTTATTCTTAATTAACTTGTCTATGTTGTGTGATGTTTTATTTCTCTATTTATATGCTTTTAATTAACTCGTTTTTGCACTCTTGTACCAACATACTTATCATCACACAACCAAAAATTTATCTTCACACAAAATTGTTTTAGCTACAGAGTCTCGTTTCATGCATTTCTAAGAGGAGACTCACAATTTAGAGATGAATTATTACTAGAACTACGAAATAAATATAATTTAAGATTGAAAAATTTTGTACCAAGCATTTTGCTAAGTCTACCATCCTCAAAACTATGGTTTAACTATTTTTGACATGACTACTAAGAGGATTGGTTACAATTTTATATAAGTTCCCATGGCCATTATATGCACACAACATGAATTAATCTACACTTGCAAGTGTAAGGAATAGATGCCATGATATGACCTCCAAACAATCATGGATAAACACATCATGAACCAATGTACCATGAGTCGAAAATAAATTCATTTGAATGAACTAAAACTTTACTTTCATGTCGATATCTGATTTGGTTGCTTCTTCGAGATACAAGCATCAATGTGAAGGCACATCCAACAACCTCATTAGCTAGCAATTCCCCTCCCTCGATCATATCGTTGATTCAATCTCTTTCTCCCCATAAAGAGTTGAATCCAATTCAATGACTCTTGCATAGTATAGTTCATATTATCCATGGGGGCTTCACTCAATGAAATTGTGACATAGCACATTCCTTCGTGGGATAATAAATAATACCCCTAATTTCACTAAGTATTGAGAAAAAAAAAAACCTAAAATCCTTTTTTTGAACCCCCTCCCAATACATATGTACAATTTTAAAACCTCCTATTTTTACCATATATCCTAGGTATCCATTTTTTTCATGGCATTTTTAATACCTCTTTTTATTTCTATCCTTAGTATGAAAATATGACAGAACTATTATACACTCACAAATCACAAATCACAAAGGTAATTCAAAATAAGAAAATAGTGGGTGTTCCATCTAAGTTGATGTTAAAGCTTAGGTTGGAATGATATATCTTCATGATTCACCCAACTCATTCAATTCCATGTGTTTCTTTACCTAGGAGGGTGGTAACCCTTTTTCAATGACTTGCAAAGAGGCATCCTAGTGGGTAGCCATAGTTTTATCACATGTTTATCACCAAGTGGAATACTCATGGGATTGGAAGAGCACATGAGACAAATAGTGAGAGATCCCTTATATTTCATTAGCTTGGGTGTAGCTTATTACAATTTCTCATTCATACATTCACTTTCCTTACTTGGTGGATTTCATCACTACCATTTAGGACATTTGGAAGGAACCTTCAACCAACCCTTATGCATTTATTGTTCTTTGTTTTCAAGTCTTATAATTCTTTTTGTTTTCATAAGTCCATCCGAAAAGTCTCAACACTTAGTCATTTTTCCACTTTTTTGGACTCGCAGACTCATAATAAGTCCAACACTTAGTCATTTTATAAATCCTTGCTTGTGTACCTGCCACCATGGAATTACATGTCACATGATGCCATTTCAGCTAAAACATGGCCCTACACCCATGTCATGCTGACATTAGCATACGAAAAAATATAGAAATTTTTCCGATTTTCTTATTTTCAAAATTTCCAAAGGGGCTCAATTCTTCACATATCCCTTGAAATTTCTCTCGAGTTTACAGTAGTAATTTCAACAAACAAATTTTATACATCCTTTTTCCGGCATTTAGTCAAATAGTTGCCTACATAGTCTGTAAATTTCACTCATGCATTCCACTTAATTGGCCCATCTAGGCTCAGTGTTGAAAATTGGGCTCTGATACTACTTTGTAACTACCCAACCATCGAAGTTGGGTCACATCATACACAAATTTATCTTTATCAACTATGATACCATTTTATTAATGTACCTGGCCTCCAGCTAGGAAAAAATACATGTGGAATTCACATAACATAAAACTTCTGCTAATTAAATGCTTTCTTTTACTGTTAGTCGATTTTCCCATGTCCTACAACTACAATTTATAACAGATTTAGTTGCGATAATAAAATAAAACATATGCATCTAAATCATGTTAATAATCAACATGAGATACAACTAAATTGTTTATTACAACAACATATAAGTCATTCTCATTCACAGAGAGTTCATGCACTGGAATACCATATGTAAATAACTCAGTATAAGATAAAACACTTATCTTAAACATGAATCATGCTACCAAATGATTGGGACAGACATTCCACCCAATCGTATACTGATATTTCTAATTCTCAACAACAAATCACCTCCAAGTTGAGGCTAACGATCAACAAAAGAGGGTGGTCTCTCACAATCCACTCATAGCTCATAAATCTCTCAACCCAACTGATATTCTCCTACAACTATCCCGACTTTTCCAACAACTCTCTTCCTCTTGACCTGCCAAAGCCAAGGAATGCACCATTCATTTATCAGGGATAACCCAAGGGATGTACCATTTGTTTACCAGGGATAACCCAATAGATGTATCATCCATTTATTAAGGATAACCCAAGGGATGTACCATCTGTTTATTAGGGTTAACCCAAGGGATGTATCATCCATTTATCAGAGATAACCCAAGGAATCTTCCATTCATTTATCAAGGTCTCTCTTACATATGTAGCTAGGAATATCTCAATTGGTAACTCAAGGGAAACTATAGGTAGGACAAATATCAGCAAACCAACAACCACACTTGTTGTTTCAGTGCAACTCACGCAGGAGTTCACTTTTCTGGCCTGACAACTAGGCTCTTCAGTTCTCCAGCTCCAATTTCCTCCAATTAAACTCCATACTTTTCCCTCCTATGATCATTCCCACTCCCACCTTCTTTCCATGCCCAAACATGACTACCTGCCCGCAAACTGCTCGAACTATTGTTACTTCTATATCAACCCATATGAAATTCCTCTCTTTTTATTTTCTTTCTTGACTCCCACTCTTCCCCAAGTTGATTTTACTCCACCCCCATGTGCCCAATAACTTTGGAATGTGACCACTCACACCCACCCTCTTCTCCTTCTCTTCTCCTTCTTCAAACTCTGGCTTCACGATCTTTCCTTTCACAATATCTAGCACTTTATTCTTGGCAAGGATGAGGTAAATCCTTGTCTTCCACGCTCTGAAGTTAGAGGCTCCATCTAACTTGTTCTCAGACTTCATAGAGTTAGTCATGGCTGCTTGACTTGGTCAAACCCTAGATTTGACCAGAAATTCAAACTTCACGTCTTGGTTTTCTGAGAGTACTAGGAGATGTGTTGGGATAGGGTGCACTAATCTATCCAGAGATTAGGTCAATCCCTTCACTAAAGGTGCCTTAACAAAAGGTTTAGGGTTTCTGCAACTGCACCTCCTAGTAACCCTAGCTGCAGTGTCTTGGAAGCTCCTTCTGCTAGTAACCCTAGCGGTAGTTCCTCAACGAGCTCAATATCCTAGTGGCTATGTTTCCTTCCAGCGTTTAGACTAACTGAAGGAGGTGTGGGCCCATAACCTGTTAGAATATAGAATATGGTGTCCTTGTTTTACAATTGACGATACCCTCGTCACCCAACCATAGGCCGAAGCCACCCTTCGAGCACCTTAACCTTGACTGAGAATTCCTCTGGAAACAAACCCTAGGCTAGATAGCCAAACAAAGGGTAGCGCACCTTTCCCCAAGGATAGTGCATCACAAAATGTTGATCAGATAGTCCAAAGCCTAGCCAAGAGATATTCAATCCAATACTGAAAACTTGGTGCTACTGCAACTGCACCTGCAACTCTCCTCCACACGTGCCCACCAAACTAGGAACTGCAGTGTGCACCAAACTGAGAACTGTAATTCTGAGATGTGTCAAAATGAGAACTGGTGCCCTGTATTTATACTGGTTCTACTATATTTGTTGGGGCCGACTTCTCCCTCTGGATATGTGTTTGTTCAGTGTATTATTAATATTTCTAGCCAACATCTTCTCTTGGAGGCTAATAACCTAATATAAATTATCTTCTTGAGCCAACAAGACTTCTAAGGTTATTACCCAACTCATTAGGGTTTTCTCTTACTTTCTGGAGTCTTATATTCTCGTCAGGTTCTCACATGGAGGTAAATACCTCCCACAACTACCATAATATTAACAATACATGCATTCAACCACCATTTCCATTTCAACATAGAGAGTATGGAAATACTTATCATAATACCAGAGTTTGTGAAGCGACTGTTGAAATGGGTGCCTATTTCCACCCAACCATAGGCCTAGCCATTCCTGAATGGATTTATTGTTGGCCACCCCTGAGCTAGACAACGATGATCTGAGAGAGACTCTTTTTTCTTTCTCAACAACAGTCAGGGATGAAGGCTACTCTCCTCCTCCCACCGGATCTTGGAAACCAGTTTTCTCTGTGACAAGCAAGGAGGTCCGCATGAGTACTTCCATAGTCACTCATCATATTTGTTTATCAACTTGTAAATAAAACCCTTCTCATGGTTTCTTGCACCCAAAATGATCTTATTTATTTGTTCTATTTCGAACCAGAGAGCTACATGTGCTCTCTTCTCTTCTCTAGATCATTTTCTCACCTTTTCTTCCTTGCATATCTGTATTTTCCCCTGAATTACTTCCTTTCTTTCCTTTCTCAACAAGGTTGTGTGGGTTTGAATCCCCAACTCATGGTCAGGTCTATAAGTCTTATAGATGGGTACCTTACCCCATCTCCTCATTAACTCTTGAGGAGGGCCTTCCAACCATCAGCTCAACTAGTAATTCATTTCTGGGTCAGAGGATTGTTGAGAAATTACATCTAGTAAGGTACTCATTTGGTGAGGATCATCTCAACCATTCTTGGTTTCCCTCACCATATCTCTCATCACATCCATGGTCTATCTTGGCAAACCCCCCTTTTAGCAGTTATGCAACACTTACCCATTTTATATTAATAACATAAAATACATACATTGACCTTTTATATAAAGGTTTGTCAAATCAAACATCTGTTGAAATAATGTAATTGCAAAGAGTATTCTATTTATTATTGATATATTATTCATTAGATCAATCCCCTTTTATGGATTGATCATGTCGAGTATTGTAAATAACCAAATCCCCTTTTGCAGATTGGCAAGACCCTAATTGTAATACGCAGAATGAGAAGTCAGCCCCCAGATTAATTAAAGGTGGTTATAACCACCCAGATTGAGAATTCGTCCCTGCCAGTGAAAAGCCACCTGCCAGATTGTATAAATAAAGAGGCTAGCGCCTCATTTGGACACACACTCACTTGTTCATCAGAGCACAAGTTTGAAACTGAAGTTGGAGAAGAAATAAGAGAAAGAGAGGGGCACATTCTTGGGAGAGCACTTTCTGTATTTGTTTGAGTTATCTCTTGCCATTTTATTGGCTATCTATATTAAGGAAGTTTTGTTGGGTTTTCTCCCCCATGAGGGTTTCCCAGGATAAATGATGTGTCTCTTGTGATTGTGCATTTCTCATTGATCCTATCTATGCTATTGTTATCTAGTGAAATGAAAAGAAACCTAATAATATCTTAAACCTTAACATGGTATCAGAGCTAAGCTGAAGAGAGCATCTTTCACAAGAGAAAGTGGAAAACGTCATTGTTGTCGTACATGCAAATTAGGGATTTTTGTTGGAGAAGTATTCCAGCCCCAAAACCATATAGAAAAGTGATCCCTTCCTCAAGGATCACTTTGGCATCCTCAGCACAAATTTTAAGTGGCTATATCTCCTGGAAAGTGAAACCCTAGTTTTCACAAAGTACCAGAAGTACTAGAAAAGCAGAGTACCAGAAGTACCAGAAAACAAGAAGCACCAATCCAAAAATACGCAGATGAAATTTGGAGGGGTAAAAATTGGATTTTCTAAAATCTAACCACACCGGGATACTCGCCTCAGCCAACCGCACCTCCTGGTAAGTTAAGAATTTAATTTTGAGCATTTTCATTTTTGGTCATTTTCCTAGCCGCGGGTAAAAGATGTCTGCAAGCACTAAGATTTTTGACAATCTGGAAGGTGTGGAAAACTTCCATTCATGGAAGTATAGGATGAGTCTTATTCTTGAAGAGAATGATCTAGCAAGATTTGTCAAAGAAGAAGTACCAGAACCCGCCGATGCTGCAGATAAAGAAAAACACCACAAAGACATAATTAGGGCCAAAAGAATCATTGCATATTTGATCAAAGATCACTTGATTCCTCATGTGTCATCAAAGAAGAATCCAAAAGAAATGTTTGATTCCCTAACCAGACTATACGAAGGTAATAACATAAATCGGAAGATGAATCTAAGAACTCAACTCAAGAATACAAGGATGCAGAGAGGAGAATCAATGCAAGAATATTTCTCCAGAATATCTCAATTCAAAGAACAACTAAAAGAGATCGAAGATTCTATAGATGAAGACGAACTTATAATGACAACCCTTAATGGTCTCTCAAGACATTGGGATGCATTCATCCAAACCATTTATGCAAGAAAGGAGAAACTACTATTTGACAGTCTTTGGGAAGAATGCATTCAAGAAGAATCAAGAGTAGCCAACCAAGAAGATTTACTTTCAAGAGACGACGATCAAACCCTAGCTACTCACACTAAATGGGGAACAAATAAGTCTTACTTCTAGAAAGAAACTCATAAATATTCTTACCCCCAAAACAAATTTATACATTAAAATCTCAACCAAAGAGATTCCGGAAAAAAGGAGAAAGAAAGGAAAGAGATTACTCATCTTTCCAATGCTACCATTGTGACAATATGGGACATATTGTGAGACATTGTCCAGCTAGACAAGAATAATACAAGAGGAAAAACAAAAGACATCATTCCCATGCAGTTGAAGATGAAGATCCACTTGCAAAGATGTTAAGAGAACAAATCAAAGACTATGTCTTAATCTCGGCCCTCTTAGGATCGGTAACACCTAGAGAGGACTCTTGGCTCATTGATAGTGGTGCTTCCAAGCACATGACAGGTCAAAGATATATTCTCTCTTGCCTTTGAGAAAAGAAGTTTTCTCAGAAAGTTACACTTGGAGATGATTATCAATACCCTATCAAGGGAGTGGGAGAATCAAACTACAAGCTTAATTCAAGGAACACAATGAAGATGAAGGGCGTACTCTATGTACTAGGTTTGACAAAGAACTTACTCTCCATATCAGCTCTAGAAAAGAAAGGCTTCATAATTGCCTTTATAGATGGAGAAGTTATTATGTGTGCTAAAGGAGCAACCTTGAAAGAAGCAATCATAATTGGAAAAGAAGAAGGTGGTTTATATAAACTAAAGGGTCACTTAGAAGCAGCCATGACCCATGCCATTGAGAATCCATGTGAACTTTGGCATAGACGATTAGCACACATCAACTACAAGGAATTACTGTATATATTCAAGGCAGTCACAGGTCTACCAAAACTCAAGGTTGACCATGAAGGTATGTGCAATGGATGTGCACAATGGAAGAACATCAAGAACCCCTTTCCAAAGAGAGACAGTAAAGAAGAAGGAGTACTACAACTCATTCACTCAGATGTGTGTGGCCCAATGCCATCATCCTCCATCAGTGGGTATGTATACTATGTATATTTTATTGATGGTTATTCTCGTAAAACCTGGGTTTACTTGTTAAAATCAAAATATTAAGTGTTCAGTAAATTCAAGGAATTCAAAGCCTTGATAGAGAATCTTTCTGAAAGAAAGATCAAGATAGTCAAGTCAGATAATTGAGGAGAATACACCTCAAAAGACTTTGTAATCCATTGCAAAGATGTAGGGATTAAGAGGGAGATCACCACTCCTTACAATCCTCAACAAAATGGTGTGGAAGAAAGAAAGAAAAGAATGATAATGGAAGCAGTGAAGACCATGATCCATGATCAAGATCTTCCAATGTTCTTATGGGCATAAGCAGAAAAAACAACTGTATATGTACAAAAATGATTGTCCCATAGCACACTTGGATTCAAGACCCCTGAAGAGATTTTCTCTGGAAGGAAGCCATAAGTAATCCATCTCAAAATATTTGGCTACCCAATATTTGTACATATTTAGAAAGAGAAGAGAAACAAGATGGACCCTTTAGGAAAGAAGGGAATATTTGTTGGATACTATGAGGTCTCCAAGGCCTTCAGGGTTTATATACCAGGTCAACACCATATTGAGATCAACAGGGATGTGACCTTTGATGAATATGCAACACTCAAGAAATCCAGAAGATATCAGCTTGAAGAAGTATGTGAAGAAGAACCTGTAGCTCCCAGAGTTTCAGAATCAGTGAGGAAGGTTCCCAGAGTTGAAAAACTAGTGAGCGAAGTCATAGCTTCCCCTGATGACGAAATTCTAGAAGATCATGACATAGTAGAATTTCAAGAACCTCCTCAGATGACGATATCCCATAAGAGAAAGCCTGCTTGGGCTAGGGAGCTTATTCAAGATGAAGAGAAGTATGGTGTTCCCGAAGGAACCATGAGACAGGTGAAGAGACCTAAGCCATTCTCCAGTTATATGGATTTGATGTGTGGTATCTTAGAGAAGTAGCCCACCTTCTTTGAAGAAGACATTCAGAAGAAAGAATGGTCAGATGTCATGATAGAAGAATACCGATCCATAATAAAGAATGATGTATGGGAAATAGTTCCCAGACCGAAGAGAAAGGACATGGTATCTTCCAAATGGATTTTCAAAATAAAACATGATGTTGATGGAAGTATTGAGAAGTATAAAGAAAGGTTTGTTGCTCGTGGATTTTCTCAAAAGGAAGGCATTGACTATGAAGAGACATTCATTCCTTTAGCCAGATACACTGCGATCAGAACCAACATAGCCCTTGCAGCTAAGATGAAGTGGAAGTTACACCATATGGATGTAAAGACAACCTTAAAATGGTGTCATCGAAGAAGAAGTGTATATAGAACAACCTTAAGGATTTGAAGTTGAAGACAGGAAGACTCATGTCTACAAGTTGAAGAAGGCTCTATAAGGTTTGAAGCAGGCTCTTAGAGCTTGGTATGGAAGGATAGACAGTTTTCTGACGAGCTTGGGCTTTACCAAGAGTAAAGATGATTCTAACCTCTACTTCAAGGTTATGAATGATGATCTGGTGATATTGTTGTTGTATGTGGATGAATTATTCTTAATTGGAGAAAAAAATATCATCACTGAATGTAAGAAGAAGCTCGCTTTAGAATTTGAGATGAAATACCTTGGCTTAATGCATTATTTCTTAGGTCTTGAGGTATGGCAAAACCCAAAGAGAATCTTCCTTAACCAAGGGAAGTATGCAGTTGAAATCATGAAGAGATTTGATATGTTTGAGTGCAAGTCCATGACTACACCCATGGAAATGAAGATGAAGCTTTTGGTCGACACTTCGTCAAAATTGATTGATGCCAAGTTGTAAAGACAAATAATTGAATCGCTGATGTATTTGATGAACACCAAACAAAATATTGTTTTTTTTGTGAACACCCTGAGTCAGTTTCTAGTAGAACCCAGACATGTTCAACTAGTTGTTGCAAAACATGTGATGAGGTGCCTTAAGGGTACATTAGATTATGGTCTCAATTATGATGGAGATCATAATTTCACACTGAGTGGGCACACTAATTCAGATTGAGTTGGAAGTGTCTCTAACAGGAAGAGAACTTTAGGATGTTGTTTTAGTTTGGGATCAACCATGATCTCATGGACGAGTAGGAAGAAATCAAGAATTTCTCTCAGTACAAGGGAAGTAGAATACATTGTTGTGTGTTCTGCAAGTTGTGAAGCCATATCACTTTGTAAGTTGTTGACTAGTCTATTCGACCTAGGGATGGAAGCAACCATGATCCTATGTGATAACCAGAGCTGCATAAAGATGACAAAGAATCTTGTATTTCATGACAAGTTGAAACACATAGAGATCCGATACCATTACATTTGTGACATGGTGCAGAGAGGGGCCATAAAGCTCCAATATGTTAGCACGGATGAACAGGTTGTCGATGTGTTGACCAAGCCTCTATCTCGTGTAAAGTTTGAGAACTTTCGAGATAATCTCGGTATAGTCCGAAAGGACCTCCCTCGATAGGTGGAGTAGTGTTGTGTTAATATGCCAACCTAGTGTTGTGCTTCCAGCTTAATTGTTGTGCCGAGATGCCAGCCTAGTGTTGTGCTTCCAGCTTAATTGTTGTGTGATCAGGGGATCAAATTTTGCTGAAAAATTCAAAGTGCTTGGAATCACTTAAAATTGAACGAGAGCGTAGGCGTCGTCGTTATGAACCCAACACAACTCGTTTGGTTTCAAATGGACATGGGAGAGAGAGATATCGCGTTCTGTTCAAATTTACAAACAGGCAAAAAAAGGGGTGCTGATTGTACATTCCGTACAGTCCATACAGACGCTGACATGGCAGGTTGCATGACACATGGCAGGTCATACGACATGTGGCAGACAGTTATTCGGACAGTTGGCATGTGACATGGCATGTTTTTCAGCGAACGGGATGGCGACACGTGGCCCAATCAATGGTCGCCACGTGTCATATATTTATTGGTTTAAAATTTATGTCGTTGGCTGGAGTCGACCCCGCAACCTCCGAACAGGGGGTAAAGACTTGGAAAGAGCCACCAACTGGCATTCCACTAATTGTTCCTTGTAATATATATGGTGGAATATATTTAAAAGTTTGTATATGTGTGTAGTTTGGGGTGCGACTGGGCCGGGGCTTAGCCCCAGCCCTTGGTCGAACATTGTATTACATATGATCCAAAGCTATACCATACGGGCATGTGCACGGTTGTGTTTGTTCCAATAGTTATACAAATGACCCATCATTTGGCCTTTGACCATTGGCTTATGGAACAAGAGCCTATGTCAATGCTAGCGCGCAGTTGCATTGGTCATACGACCTTGCCCTTGACGGTTAGGGGCTAGGTGTGCCCGTAACTGTCCTACAGTTTGCACAGTTCATGCGGTTGCGTCCGGTGCTAAGTTTTTACGCTTAAATATGTGTGTGGGCTAGTTTGAGCTAACAAGGGTGCATTTTGTAGATGCAGAGACAACAAGCTTGAAGGGGGGACTTCCAGGAAGCCTATCTTCTTCATTTTTTGGCCAAACGAGGTGCTGAAAAAGCCCAGCTAGGGGTTTTTGGACATTTTGAAGCCATTGGAGTAGTCTATTTGGAATTTTGAGCATTGTAAAGCACATTTTTTAGCACTTTGAGCAAATAATACAAATGATCCATTGGAAGTTGGACCAGGAGATGTAGCCCAAGAGAGGGGTGAACTCCTTTATCATTTGTTGTGTTATGTGTTTTCTATTCTCTGATTATGTCGTTTATTTATATGCATCTTGAATGAGTAAATCCTATTAAAAGTTGTGTTGCAAAGTTGATCCATTTGCATTTTAACACATAAATTTTACTTGCAAATAATTTCAAGAATACAAGTCTTCTTCATTTTTAGATCAAGTTGGTATCAGACCATAGGTTTTTGAAGAATTGATTATTTGCAAGTGTTTTGTTTTCTGATGCTCACACAGTTGAAACTCACAAGAGGAGAAGGTCAACTTGTAGAGCCAAGTTCTCATCCTTCAAGGAGGAAGCTTATATCATCACCGCAAGTTTCAAGGAGGCATTCACCAAGTATGGCTCATGAAGAGAGTCATGAACATGTTCCTGCAAAAGATGAAGATCTCAGAAAGGTTGTCATGGAAATGAGAGAGATGATGAAGATATTGATGGAAAGGAATACAAGGTTGCAAGGTGGAGGCTCCAACCCTTCAAAGCATAAGGGAAACAGTGGTGATAAAACTCCAAATGGAAATGGAGAGAATGGTGCTTCTCCACTGCCCTCTCCTCCATATTCTTCTTCTTCTTCTTCTACTAACTCAAGACCTCTTCCGAATTCTCCAAAGGGACATGGTAAAACTCCTTCACAAATTCCTTCATTAAAGCTTGATATTAAATTTGTTGGAAAAATACTGAGAGGGGGGGGTGAATCAGTGTTTTGAGCTTTTAACAATTTTTCACTTTTCTTTCACTGAAAAAATCTTAGTCTACTTAATAGAGACCAGTTGTTGTATATTCTTATGAAAACAGTAGTGCATCCAGAGATCATATTATGGATTTC